>JBBPLQ010000087.1:0-59528 GCA_038089855.1 Royoungia palumana | reverse complement strand
GTCAAAGCCAAAGATGGTGCCGGTTCGGCCACCCTTTCGATGGCTTATGCTGGTGCAGAGTTTGCGAGCAAAGTTATTCGTGCACTCAAGGGAGAGAAAGGCATTGTTGCACCAAGCTATGTCAACCTCGCCGCGCACAAAGCTGGCGGCGATGCTCTCAAAGGGGAACTCGAGAAAGATATAGAGTACTTCTCGGCCCCTGTAGAGCTCGGGGTAAGCGTATCTTGCTCTTATCCCCAGCTTGGTCTCACCGTGCTACAGCCAAATGGTGTGGAGTCGATCAAGGGTCTTGGCAAGATCACGGACGCGGAAAAAGCTCTCGTGAAAGCTGCACTTCCTGAGCTTGTGGTCAACATCGAGAAAGTAAGTATCCTTCTGTCCGTTCCGTCTATCACCTTGAACTCGCTCTAGGGCGTTTCGTTCGTCGAGGCTCCCAAGCTTTAGAGGAATAGAGTAACTTGATGCAAATGTTCTTGTAGCTGGTGCTGTGTATGTTTATTCAGTCAGTTAGGCACTACACGAGTGGAAAACAAGTTGGCAAGAGGTTACGTAAGTAAGGCGGCTGATAATTCTTGCACGTGATGCGACGCGTCAAGTTCGTTCTTCACGTGACCCAGAGTGCCGACCGTTTCGTGCAACTCCAACTGAGCAGTCTTCACGCCCATCGCTGCCATGTGGTCGAAAATCAGCAGCGCCCTCAAGCAACGAGACGGGAATGAGAGCGACACAGATCATTCCGATGCTCAATCAACCTCACACCGTCCCCCACCAGACCCATTCCGCATCAATGCCACAACATACTACACTCATCAGACACCCGCCACCCCTCCGTCAGGCATACACTCGCGCACGGCCTCCCGCGAGGAAGATCTCATTTGGTCTCTCCGCACGCAGCTGGCACTACAACAAGAAATGTGTGCTCAGTTTGAGATCGATCTGAATGCCCGTGACGAGCTGGTCGAGGCTTTGACGCTCCGTCTCGAGGCCTCGGAGAAAGAAAACGACAAGCGCAAGAACGCAGTCCGCTCATGGAAGAAGAAGGCAGCCGACTTGGAGAGGATGTGTCGGTACCTGGAAGAGGAGGTAGATCACAGTCGTCGAGAGAGCGTGGAAAGGAGCATCATGGACGAGGCAAGTGGTGAAGCACTTCGCCAACTTCATCGGCAGATTTCCCAACTGGAACGGGAAAAGAAGGACATTGAGACCGAGCGTAAGGCCCTGGCGCAGACGGTAGGGAATATGGAAGCTGAATTCCAAAGGCTTCATGATCAACTTTCTCAAATGGAACGGGAAAAAAGCGAGATCGTCGTAGAACGTGATGCTTTGGCACAAGAGATGGAGAAAGCCAACGGCCAGTCTCTCCGATTACAAGGCGAACTTAGGAATGCCGACGAAACGAGTCGGGAAGCACTGCGCAGGCTACACGACCAAATTTCGCAGTTAGAACAGGAGAAAGGCAATCTCGTTGCAGAACGCGATATTTTCGCACAGGTAAGCACGCGAAGGTAGATGTCTACGTTAGTCGGACTAACGATTCGAGCTAGAAGGAGGCTGACCAGCACCAGCTGCACGACCATATATCCCAGCTGGAGCGCGAGAAAGGAGATGTTGAGACAGAACGGGATAATTTCTCATCCGAGATCTTGCAGTTGCGCGATCATATCAATCAATTGCGAAAGGAAAGCGCAGTTATGGAAGTCACGATTGTCCACCTGAATAAACAGCTCGACCAAAACAAGGAAGATATCGCCGGTCTTAACATCGCTTTGGAATCGAAACAGCAAGAACTAGAAATGGTGCGTACCAACTCCCTAAGCTGTATCTCGGAGAGAGCTCATGTCGGGCCCTACTTCGCTCTAGGTGAAACGCAAACATGGAACACGGCTTCCAGGTTCCGCTGGTCGAACAATCTCAGCACCATCTATTGCTGGGAAGCCGGTGGGAACCACGGCTCCACCCTCGAAACTCTCACGAACTTCAGCCATCGGTAGAGCTACTTCGCCACCCGGAGCCCCGCCAATTCCTTCTGCACTAGGGCGGGCTGCAAATACCCGACCACCTATTTCCAGTGGATTACGCCGAGCATCTAGTTCAGGCGTTGAATCGAAGGCTAATCCCTCCAACCGGAGAGCTAGTGTCACATCTGTATCAAGCGACGCTGCAGAGAAGGAAAATGTTGCCACACCTGTATCATCGAAACACCCGAGAAGAACGATGGCCCCAGCGTAAGCTTTATGACCAGGTAACAATTTCACATCGTATTTATATCTCACCCTATTCATTCCAACTTCGCGACACTTGCTTCCTCTTTGGACTTGACTTTATCCGATTTGCTTTCTAGTGATTAGCTTGTTCGGTTTAAGCCGTTTACCTCGACAGTCGCTGTGAATATTTCCGATCCTATGTAATGCCCAGCATCATCATGACGCATCCTGCATATCTTTTGCATGCTTACCTTCTATCTATGATTCATAGGTTGTATGCCCTAGTTGTGACCTTTGACGCTGTGTTGATGTATCTACTAATATTTATGGGTCAATGTATCCAAACTTTGCCAACACTTGATTACGGGCAGCCTACATGTATGACCTAACACGCTCGTTCCTTGGAGCAAATCGACTCGCAGACTAGCTCCACACATCAAGAATACAATGGTCCGACGATCGAGTTGCAAGTTCGCGGTCAGCATGGCCATGATGGCCATACGGACATTCCGAACTTCGACCGTTTCTGCACGCCAGCGGGCCATAGTGTACGGCAAGCCTGGCCAGCCATCCTCTGTTCTTTCCGCAGTCACACTTCCAGATCTTCCGCCCCCCGCACCGAAAACAGCGAACATCCGTTTTCTTCTCTCCCCCATCAACCCTGCTGACATCAATGTCATTGAAGGGGTCTACCCATCACGACCGTCTCCGAGTACGGACCTGCCAGCTCCTTCTCCATTATTTGTCGGTGGGAACGAAGGGGTAGCACAAGTCATTTCTGTCGGGGATGGAGTCACAGCGCTGAAGGAACGGGATTGGGTCGTCATGACGAAATCGCAAATCGGAACGTGGGCGTCGAGTAGGAACGTCCGCGTCGAGGACGTACTCAAGGTGGATTCTTCGGGGTTGAACGCAGTGCAAGCTGCGACCCTCACGGTGCGCGGTACACGTTTCGCTGGAGATCAAATCTCACAAGGGATGGGATGTAGGTGAATCCGCCCACCGCCTACAATATGCTTCATGACTTTGTTCAACTGAAAGAGGGCGACTGGGTGCTTCAGAATGGAGCCAATAGTGCCGTGTGTGTATTTCGCGCGTTCGTGTCATAGCAGCTGATGGTGCAAGTAGGTCGGGCAGGCGGTCATTCAGATAGCTGCTTCCAAGGGAATCAAAACCATCAACTTCATCCGTGACAGGTCAGGCGTTTGGACTATGTCACAGACACCCCGGTTAATGTGATTGAAAACAGGGACGACGCGGAGTCTCTGAAATCACATTTGAAAGCATTGGGAGCGACCCACGTTGTGACCTACGATGAACTAGCAGACAGGGCTTTCAAAGCCACTCTCTCGTCATGGACTCAGGGCAGAGTGGGTTCATTCTATCCGATACTTGCCCCTAGCTTACCTAGCATTTCTCGTAGGATGCCAGGTTGGGCCTGAATTGCGTGGGCGGGAAAACCACGACTCTGATGGCACGTTTACTTGGGGAAAATTCGCATCTAGTGTCCTATGGCGCCATGTCGAAGGAACCCCTGTCGCTGCCGACATCCCTTTTCATTTTCAGGAACTTGACATGTCATGGATTTTGGCAGACAAGATGGTACGACCAAAAAAGCCTTGATGAACGCCTTCGGATGATGCATGCGCTCACTGATCTTATACGGGAAGGAAAGGCAAATCTGATTCCCGCTGTGGCAGAGGTTCATTGCTGATCAAATTATGTGTAGCTTGATAGCCCAGAGCACGAGATATTGGTAATCGGAAGTCAAGACACGGATGTGGATGCCACAGAGAAAGTGTGCGCCGCACTTTCCCGCTTGACCGGGGGGAAATATGGAAAGAAGGTGTTGTTAAGAGTCGATGAAACGCAATAACGGACTCGCTCTTCGCACATAGGATACGATCCAATCAAATCGGGTCCGATGACGATAATTTGTGTGCTCGACGCTATCATCAGAGCCAAAGGACACACTACACACTATTTGCTGGTGGAATGATAATCTCGCGATAAATCTATTTCCCCCTTCAGATGGATGTTCGTGATCTTGACTTGTCTTTGCCGGGGGACAGAGCGTTTGCCTTTTTTCTTGGTAGTCGGAGCCTTGGGTATAGGAGTTTCCGCAGCGGTGGCCTGTAGTCCCTCTGCGCAGCTGCAAGTACCATCCATACGGGATGAGGGAACGTACCTGAAGCAAGGGCTTTGAGCAAGTCAACGTCGTTTGGTACTTTGAGCTGATGCCATAAATCGAGGAATTCTGAGGCACAAACGTATTAGCTGATCAGACACGTTCGATTTCTGAGAGCCGACCTTTCTCGACCGGTTTTCCCCCGCTTTCTTCGTCAGGTTTAATTTCGTTCCAAAACACCATCCTCAGCTGTCCATCTTTGATGGTGCGCGTCACAAGGACCTCTCCCTCTTTTTCAAGCTCTTCGATGGCTTGCGGCGCCTCCTTCCAGGATTCTTTCAGCGCACGGACAGGGATGCCACCACCCTTGCGAGTTTGGCGCTGAATTTCAGTCAAGAGCGCAGCTTTGTTGCGGAAGTTGAAGTCGTGCTTGGGATGGTTCAGTCCTCCGTGCCGTGACTACTTGGCAAACCTACGCGGTAGGTGTAAAGGTCCGTTTTGGGGTCATATTGGATGCGGTCATGCGACCTGAATTTCTCCAAAAGGACTGTATCTGTATCCAAAGGTGTGCTTGTGACGATCGCAATGTCCTGCAGTCGCATTGGATTGGGGGTGGACTGGATGCGGGGTCAGCAGACCTGCTGTCACGCAGAGGCACGCGAATCACTTTGAGGTAGTCCACTGCGTAGACCAGCTGGGTGTTCACATTGGTCGCTGGCTGCGAGTGCCAGGAAGCGAAGTCCTGGCGCTGGAGGACCCGCTTGAACGCGTCGGCGTCCTTGGAGAGGGACGACATGAGGATTACGCAAGCAACAAGTTGGGTCGGAGTTCCTTTATAAAGACCCTTGTCCTTGATCGCGATTGGGATCTCTACCATCACTTCATCATGGTGAGCGCGATGTCCTTTGCGGCGGGCGAGATCTCATGGGTCTCCAGGCTTCTGGCGTCCAGGTGGCAGACAACTGTCTCACAACCTTCCAAGCCCTCAAGCTGGGCAAGAAGTTCAAGTACATCATCTTTACGCTCAGCCCAGAGTTGAAGGAAATCGTCGTCGCGAAGACGTCCAATGAACAGGACTACGACAACTTTTTGGCCGACTTGCCAGAAAAGGAGTGCAGGTGGGCGGTCTACGACTTTGAGTTCGAGAAGGATGGGAAGAGAAACAAACTCTTGTTTTTCTCCTGGTCAGTGACGTGTCGATCTGATCTTCACTTGTCCTTATCGTACGGCGCTCTTGGGTTTTATCAGGTCCCCTGACGATGCCAAAATCAAGTCGAAGATGGTCTTTGCGTCATCGCGAGACGCTCTCAGGCGCAGTCTCGACGGAATCTCATTGGAGATTCAAGGCACCGACCCTTCTGAGGTCAACTACGAGACAGGTTTGTCGTCTTCCCTGGAATGCGCCACTGTATGCCGACTCCCATATGCAGTTCTCAGCAAAGCCCTATCCTCTGCCCGTTAATTCTGCTTTGTTGTGCTCCTCCCACGACCTGTGCCCGCCCGTGAATACACATAGCCCCACGATCCATCCTGTTTTTTGGATGAACGGCGTTAAATCTCCTATATCTTGCTGTACGTCTTATAGAATTCTACTAAATAGCTCTGTACGACGATGCAATTTCTCTTCTTTGTACTCTGCTCCCTGACTGAATCAATGTTGCCACCGGTAAGTTTCGTCTTTGAGAGCACCGTACAAAGGCTTGTTCGTAGTGTAGAAAGTGGATAATAACAAGGCATCCGAATCGGGTAGTCCGCCTGGGCGCCATCACCCAACAATTCAGGACACACACTTAACGGTGATCGTCCTGGATTCCGTTCCCATCCTTCTACGGTCACCGTTGCCACGATTCGCTCATCCCCAGAGCCACCCCGTCTACAGCTCGACCGATTCGAGTTTCTACACCCCCGTACGCATGGCGCAGGCCGCAATTGCCCCTCCCTCTGCCGTTCAGTCGTTGCCCTACGTCCACAACCAGCACCAGCGTAGTCGGCATGCTTCTAAACACCGTTTCTTTGTCGTCGAGCTCTCTCAAGCTCTATTTGATTTCGTCATACAACTCCTCCCAACTGCCGAAGAGATGGCAATCAAGGAGGACGTCCGGAAACTACTCGAACGCTTAATTCGTACCATAGAACCTGACAGCCGTCTTCTGTCCTTCGGAAGCACCGCGAACGGTTTCAGTCTCCGTAATTCTGGTCAAGCCTTCTCCTCCCTATTCCACCCAGCATGCTGATCCCTTCATAAGACATGGACCTATGTTGCCTCATCGATTCAGATGAGCGCCTGTCCGCTTCTGACCTTGTCACCATGCTTGGTGATCTCCTCGAGCGCGGTTCGTCTCTCTCCCAATGACTCACTCTTCGTGCTCATCGAGGTACACTGCAGAAACTAAATTTCATGTCAAACCACTGCCCCATGCACGCATTCCGATCGTTAAGCTATCTTTGGATCCTTCACCAGGACTCCCTTCAGGTATCGCGTGTGACATTGGTTTTGAGAACAGGCTGGCACTGGAAAACACACGCTTGCTGATGTGTTATGCCATGATTGACCCGACTCGTGTCCGAACACTCGTCCTGTTTCGTAAGTTCGCTTGCGCCACCTTGCACGCCACATACTGAACAAGAAATCTAGTCAAAGTTTGGAGTAAGCGGAGGTCGGTACCGGTGCTGGTCAAGCAAGTCGATGTCTTGTCTCAATTGTCTTTCATCCAGGAAAATCAATTCGCCTTACCAAGGGACGCTCTCGTCCTATGGCTATGTTCTCTTAGTCATATATTTCCTTATCCATGTCAAGAACCCTCCCGTACTTCCAAATCTCCAGCAGATGCCTCCGCTGCGCCCGATTTCTCGAGTAAGTGCTAAGTAGTCATTTGGTCCTCAAACTCACCCCGTTCAGGAGGACACACATATCGGTGGATACAACACATGGTCAGAGCCCGACCACTTTGCGATAGGAATCCTCAAATAACCTCTCCTTTCAGGTTCTTTGATGATATTGAGCTATTATGTCAACGTTGGCAATCATCCAACACAGAGAGCGTTGCAGAACTGTAAGTGCGTTCTCCTCGTGATGCCGAACGGGATCGATGATTTTCCATGCAGTCTAATCGACTTCTTTCGTTACTATTCGCGTGATTTTACATACAACACTGGTATTGCTTCAATACGTGCTGGATTGCTTAAGAAAGAAAGTAAAGGCTGGCAAAATGACGTATGTTCGAGTCTTGATGATCTTCCTAACAGTTTACGCTGTTCCTCACGCTAGCTTTCGAATTCGAAGTATAATGATGCTAGAGAACGCAATCGATTCTGCATAGAAGTGTGTCTCCATATCTCATTACTTCATGGCATTTTCAATTCATGTTTATTAGGATCCTTTTGAGACTGATTTCAATGTCGCTCGATGCGTGACCAGGGAAGGGTTATACCAGGTACTTGCTAGTGTGGACTCCTACAGGACCGATTTAATATTTCGTGACAGATACGTGGCGAATTCATGCGCGCATCTCGAATTCTGGCAATGCGGCCAGGTGCGATCCAGGCATTGACCCAGTTGTGTGAAGAGAAAAAGAGCGAGGCGTCTCCCGCTCCGCCACCTTCGCTTTTTGTACCCCCTCGCCTCTCGCTTGCGCCACAGTCCTTCAGCGCTGGTCCAAGTCCCATACAGTCAAGGGTCGGGTCCTCTGAGCGTCGCGCACCGATACCGGAGTTCCTTGACCCCGGAATGCGATCTACCGGAGAACACCGTATGCCGGAACACATGGCACCCAAGCGAAGCCAATGGACTAGCCCGCCTCCTCCCGAAGCATCGCCTGAACGTCGCGCAATATTTGAGGACCAACTCGACCAAGGTATCGCTTTGGCTACGACTTCAACATTTGCAAGAGAATGCGCCGCATCGACCGCGTCAGGCGATAGCCTTGAGATCCTGAACGACGAAGAGTCTCCCTCGGAAGCTGCTGGATCTGATGATATCCAATCTACCACGTCCTTTAATGAGGGATCCCTTGGCGAACCCTCTGGTTTACCGGTGACGATGGTTACTCACCCTTTTGGCTCTAGTCGAGGCAGATTGATAACGAGGCCTGCAGACCCACCTGGCGACCGAGTCATCCATACTATTCCCAATCAGGAATCCGAGATCATCACAGAGAAAGCTGATCTTATCCGGCGCTCCCACTCTGGACCTCCGAGTCGCAAGGTAGCTAATCGATTCTCGTGGCCATCGGCCACATACCCTTCCCCTGTTCTCTTTCAAACTTCGCCATTAATACGCCCGCATCATCTTCATGTGCAAATTCCTACGCAGTCCGCTGACACATCTACTGTATTCTATGAGACTACTGCGACGCAATCTCGCATCTCACCACTTCTTCCCAACACGCAAGAGAACACTGCCGGTGTTACTCTCAATACATACCCTATATCCGGATCTCAATTTTCATCTATGCCAACATATCATCGCACGAATGAGCATGGGGATGGCACATCTCCGTCACTCGAGCAAGACATATCTGCCATACACCTTTCTGACGATGGCTTTTCCGGGGAGGGAAAGTTGTCGATTTCCGGGACAGAAGGTGTACCATCGTTGGCGTACCCGCATATATCCTTCCCATACAGGCGCGTTCCATCGACTGCTACGACCACGCCCCATCCAGACCACGTTTCCACGTCCAACTCTCAACCGCCTCCTCCCGCCCTTGCCCAGCTTGCTCGGCGTCGCCTCAATATCCCCGCTGGAAAGTCACAGTCAAGATCACCCTCCCAATCCCCTTTGAGGACGAGCGTTCATCCGACGCCTGGGGGTATGGAAACGAACATGAGCTCCTTTCCTTATTCAGCGTCGCATGTCAACTACCCTTCTACCCCATCCTCGTCATCCATGTCACCATCCTCCCCAACAATCGAAGAACGCACCCATTACTCATCTCCACAGCCATTAGTTCACATACCAGGGTTGAAGTCACCCATGAATTTTGGGCAACCGCACCCGATGCCGTCTGTTTCCGGCTCTGTGAAATTCACAGGATCGCAACGAAGTGTGACACCACTCCGATGATACTCAGTGGTCACGAGAGGTAGAGCCTGAGAAGTGAGAGGTTTGAAGGTTGCCACTTCCGAAGAGACGGCATGATGCTAGCTGGCTTTCCTGGACCAAGAAAGTCTACAATACGCTCAAGCCAAAGGAGCTCCTTCCATGTACATTGCAGCTTTGAGATAAACCCTTTGTGTACTCGGAACGAACTTCATGTAATCGCCTCTACTACAGCGAAGTGACAGAATTCGAAAACACGCTGAAGTTCTCCTCACCGCCTAGACTTGTTACTACTCTCGCTTTCTGCGATCGAAAAAAATGGTAACAATGGACTGGAACACCATCATTCTTGTGCGATAAAAGGGTTTGCGATTTCTTCAGAACCATCGACCGGACTCAACAACGTGATGGTCGGTCCACGAAGGACAACCAGGCCCAACGTGCGCGCGTGAGGTTCTGGTTCTGGTTGGGGTATATTAGACCACGACGATAAACACGGACATGGTGTACCTTGGAGCTCCTCTTCGACCTCGTCAAGTACGAGGTTGAGTAATTGATCGTATCCCTTCAAGATGCCTGTGACTAGGAAGAGAGTGATCAGGATGCATTACGAAAAGGGCACGATTACCAGCATACCCTCACGACCACCGGTAAACTTGACTCGTATCCTCTCGTTTACATACTTTGAGAGATCGAGGATGGCTTCACGCTTGCTCTTGCTTAAGTCTTATCAACACAAATGGCTTGCGGCAGGTGGAATGCGTACTTTGCTTCGTTACTAGGTAGAGGTGGTCTTGCACCCCCTCGGATAGCAGGAGCGCCACGGCCGCGTGCAGCACCACGAGTCTGGAGGGTGTGAGGCGGTGATCGGGCACGGAGAACACACAGCACGGACCCGATCTGCCATGGATCAAAAGGTGGATGGGATGCTGCGGGTGGTTGGATTACCTGCGGGACGGACTGCCTACGATCTGTTGCTGATTGACGTGTTAAAGGCGGTCGTGGTGGACTCGCTGATGGTTTTTTGAACAGCCGCTTGCCGCGCGACTCTTGACTTGCCTCCCTCAGCCCAAGCACGCCCCCCCACGAAAAAAAGCACAAAAAAGATCAATTCAGACGTGATTTCGACTGCGGACGCTTCCGTCTACTTGCTCATCGACCACCACCTTCACCCACAATCAAGCCCTGATCATGAACGCCAGCGAGCTCTTGGCAAATACCCTATCACCCGGTGCGCCACTCATTTGCTTCTGCTTCTCTGTGGGCGGGCCGATAAACTCACCTCGTCTTTGTTTTACAGACGCGACTACGCGTCAAAATGCTACCCAGCAACTCGAGAGTGCATCGAGAGAGAACTATGTATGTCTCGCTCTGCTCGACGGCCTCCCGCTGACTCGTCCACCCAGCCAGCGTACATGACCATGCTCTCCGCCGAGCTCGCCAACGAAGGTTCGCAGCTGCACACTCGTAACGCTGCTGCTCTCGCCCTCAAAAACGCACTCTCTGCTCGTGTACGTAAGCGCGTCGGTTCTTCCCCCCGGGCGTTCAACCTTCGTTATCTAGGAATCTGCAAGACAGACCGAGGCTGCGAACAGATGGCTGGGACTCGACACTGCCGCCAAGAGCAAGATCAAGCAAGAGGCGCTTGTCACTCTTGCCTCCCCCACCACCAAAGCGGGCTCTTTCGCCGCCCAGGTGGTTGCCGCGATTGCGACAGTAGAACTCCCGCAAGATCAATGGCCGGATCTTATCGAACTCCTCCTGGGCTTTGTGAACAATTCGACGAACACCAATCTCAGGATCGCAACACTCCAGACCATCGGTTACATCTGCGAGTCGATTGTGCGTCGTCTTGGCTGATAATTGTCTTATCGCCTCACCATTGTTTTCAGAAACCTGACATATTGAGTGTGCGATCAAATGAGATCTTGACCGCCGTGATCCATGGGGCTCGCAAGGATGAGCCTTCTTCCGACGTTCAGCTGGCTGCTATACATGCATTGTACAACTCTCTCGAGTTCGTCCGCGAAAACTTTGAGCGCGAGGTGCGTCACGTGAAATCCCCAATCGTGCATCACTCTAAAAGGTTTGACAGGGCGAACGTAACTACATAATGCAAGTCGTGTGCGAAGCTACCCAGAATCAAACAGTCGCAGTCCAAGTCGGTGCTTTCGAATGTTTGGTCAAGATCATGGCACTCTATTACGACAAGATGGCGTTCTATATGGAACAGGCACTATTTGGGGTTCGTGCCCATCAAGCGCTTCTTCTTTATCCTTGCTCATCTATTACTTCCAGCTAACGGTCATGGGTATGAAACACAATGACGAACGCGTAGCGTTGCAGGCTGTTGAATTCTGGACAACCGTCTGTGAAGAGGAAATCGAACTCGCTCACGAAGCACGGGAGGTGATCATACTCTCCTCTTTTTGGATCTCATCGTTCATCTTCCCGCCTAGGCTGCGGACTACGGGGAGCCGCCAGAGCTTGAGTCAAAATTTTTCGCAAAGGTTGCACTGCCTGAAGTGATTCCCGTGCTGTTGTCCCTCCTTACTCGTCAGGAAGAAGATGCCGATGAAGACGAGTGGAACATCTCCATGTCGGCAGGCACATGTTTGGGTTTCATGGCACAGGCAGTGGCAGATTCTATCGTTCCCGCTGTCATTCCTTTCATTGAGGCTCAGATCAAGTCACAAGACTGGCATCAGCGCGAAGCCGCCGTTATGACATTCGGTTCAATCCTCGATGGCCCCGATCCTACTGTACTTATGCCTCTTGTGAACCAGGCTCTCCCTCTTTTGATCGGAATGATGAATGACTCCAATCTACATGTCAAAGACACTACTGCATGGACGCTCGGACGCATCTGCGATCTGCTAATCATCACAATTAAACCGGATGTCCACCTTCATCCTTTAGTGTCTGCACTCGTGACTGGCTTGCAGGACAACCCACGGATTGTAACTAACTGTTGCTGGGCTTTAATGAATCTTGCCGACCAGCTTGGATATCTCGAGGAAGAAAATGAGTCGCCGCAAACTGGACACCTATCGCCATATTATGAGGGCATCGTGACCGCTCTCCTTCGTGTCACAGAGACGTGGGTATTCTTGGACTGACGTGGCCTTCTATCCGCTTACGACTATTGATAGGACCAGCAATGAGGCCAATTTCCGAACCTCTGCCTACGAGGCCATCACCTCTTATGTCACACACGCTAGCGCTGATGTTGTCCCAGTCGTTCAAAATACTTTGATCACGATTCTTGTTCGCATGGAACATTTGCTTGGAATGCAGGTCCGTAGAACTGTTTCTACTTCTACGGTGCTCTTATCCGTGCTCATGGCAGAACCAAATCGTTGGTATTGATGATCGCAACAACTGGAACGAGCTGCAAAGCAACCTATGTAGTGTTGTGATTGTAAGCCGTCGTCCATCAATATCATATAGTACTCATTCTAATCGCTCGTGCAGAGTGTGGTTCGCCGACTGAATGACGGTATTCAACCCATGGCAGATCGTATCATGACTATCGTGCTCGAGCTCATCCGAGCAGCCGGAAAGGCGTCGACTGTCCTCGAAGACGCATTCCTGGTTGTTGGTTCAATAGCAGCCGGTAAGCACCATTCGTTACTTGTTTTTGGTCTCTCGATGCTATCCTTCATTACAGCTCTCGAGGCTGGCTTTTCGCCGTATATCCAGGCGTTCTTGCCATACCTGTATGCCGCTCTCAAGGCCCACGAAGATACCCAACTGTGTATGGTTGCCGTTGGCATTATTGGTGATATCTCCCGCGCGCTGGGCGATCAGAGCGCACAATATGCCAACGCATTCATGAATGTCCTGCTAGAAAATCTCCAGAGTGACGTTTTAAATCGCAACGTTAAGATCTCTATACTATCCTGCTTTGGTGACATTGCGCTCGCCATCAACGTTGCATTCGAGCCGTTTGTTGACACCACGATGGGTGTGTTGAGGCAGGCTGGCGCTCTCCGACCCAACCCCGTAGGTCTATCTCTTCGTCGTTCTTGTTACACTCACTTACTCCGCCAACAACAGCTTGATTATGATCTGGTTGAATACGTTATTCAACTACGCGAGGGTATTCTGGAGGCTTACACGGGGGTTGTCGCCGGCTTCAAAAACACCGACAAAGGTGTGCTACCGTCCGAAAATTCACCGTCATCAACTGACATCCTCTCTAGTTCAGTTGCTACTTCCACATTCAGCGAACATCCTAGATCTCGTTCAACGATGCCTGGCTGACGATGACCGATCGGAAACTACGGTCAAACTTTGTTTCGGCCTCTTGGGTGATCTCGCGGACTGTTTCCCTAACGGGCAGCTCAAGCAACTTTTGCTTTCCGAATGGGTAGCATCGGATCTACGGAACAAGCGTGGTATGTCACCAGAGACGAAAAAGACGATGCGTTGGGCGCGGGAGGTAAGATTTATGTTCAGCATGAGGATGCCACTCAGGCTCTCTTTCAAACCAGATGATCAAACGTGCGACTGCATAGACACAACGTTTATAGTTTTCTAGCCTCTGAAGGTTTCAAATTCATTCCTTTTATATCTCATCAGTGCAAACGAACTAATTAGCTTTGGCACCCATTTGTTCCGCATCTCGAATCCGGATTCAAAGTGTTACATCCCGTCACTCGCCATCTGAAGGAGGCACAGCATATCATTTCCATTTTGCATTCGCTCGCATGTATTAGACGACGGTAGTTTGTGGTTTTGGTAATTTTAGTTTTTCTCTCCTCTTTACTTGAACAACCATCGGATTCAGAGACTCAGAGCGCTTGCCGTCGCTCAACGTTTGTTTTCGCCGATCCAGTCCTGTATCTCTTATCAGCTGTTTTCTATACTCTGACAATACATTTAACTATCCTCGACGGTTATACTGCTGGGACGGCTGTCAAGCATCGCGAAACACTACCCATTATATTCAGCAAGCAGCCCAACAACAGTATATCCAAAGAACAGCATCCACATTGTACAATGAATAATTATAACCTACTCTCCAGCAGGACCGCCTCTCTCCGCCAACCGAGCGTTCCCTTGCCGAACGCGGCATCAAGCGCTTCATCGATTGTGCGGACAAAGAAGAATTGCATTTCCCGCCTGACCTCCGGGGAAACGTCGTGCTCGACATCTTTCCTGTTAGCCCACGGAAGAATGACTTTGCGAATTTGTGCCCGGTGGGCGCCCAACACTTTCATCCGAATGCCTCCCACGGGCGTGACTCGCCCACGAAGCGTGATCTGCCCACGAAATCAGAAGATGTGTCTCATACGCGACGACGCCCGGTGCAGCTCACCTCGCCCGTCATTGCAATGTCCTTGGGGACCGTGGCGCCACTAAGCAACGAGACGAACGCGCACGTCTGACCAACGTGAGTTTACGTGTATGCATCCTCGAGGAGAAACGGTCCTCACCATAGCGATGCCTGCACTTGGACCGTCCTTCTTCTGAGCTCCTGCAGGAAGGTGGAGGTGAATATCGATCGCGTCCGGGACTTTGAGAGGATCGATGCCCCGCCCTGCCGTGAGCCCGAGCTCGAATGCACGGGACTTGACCCAGCTCAGCGCAATCTCACCACTTTCCTTGATGACGTCTCCCAGACTGCCTGTCAGCTTCAGTCTCCCAGAACCAGGAACGGCCGTGCTCTCGACAGGTAAGATCCCTCCTTCGCCCATGCCGGTGACGACGAGCCCGTAGACCACACCGCGTTTCTCTTCCCGTTCTCGCTCCTCACCGTCCCATCGAGGTATGCCGAGGATCTTCTCTAGCTCGCTTTCCTCGACGATACTACGCCACTGGTTGCTCCCCTCGCTTGCGGCAGTCTCGAGATGCTCTGCCCATTCCACCGCTTTAAATCTTACAACACTTCCAATCGCGCGCTCCAGGCTCCGCACCCCGGCTTCTCGGGTATATAGGGTAGCAATGTGAAGCAGGGCATCATCCGTGAGCTGAATGTGGGAAGGTGAAAGTCCGTTCGCCTTGATTTGCTTTGGTAGCAGGAACCGTCTGGCAATGTGCATCTTCTCGTCGTAGGTATACCCTGACAACTCGACAACTTCGCATCGATCCAATAGAGGCGCAGATATTGTTTCAAGCGTGTTCGCAGTGCAGATGAAGAGCACCTGACTGAGATCGATGGGAACATTGACGTAGTGGTCCTGACACGTCGAATAAGTACCTCCAAACCATGTCGTGGTGATCCATACTCACGCTGAATGAGTTATTTTGTTCAGGGTCGAGTACCTCCAGCAACGCGGCGGATGGATCGCCGTGAAAGTTGCTATGACCAACCTTGTCGATTTCGTCCCTGTATAAGAGCGTTAGATTGCCACCTAGTTCGTTCAGCACGGTTGGAAGAAGTACAGTAATAGGACGGGGTCGCTTCTTCCAGCTTTTCGAAGCGCCTGGACAATCATACCGGGTCCGGATGCTACGTATGTTCTGCGATGTCCCCTGTCGTAAGATCCCCTTGAACTGCTGGCCCTCGCGATCAGAGAGTAAAGACAAGTACCTGACTTCAGCTTCATCACGCACACCACCAAGGGATATCCGCTGGAAAGGTCGATCCAGAGCCTTTGCAATTGATTGTCCAAGCGACGTTTTTCCAGTTCCAGGTGGACCGACAAACCTACAAGTTTACAGATTGATTCACCGTTCGACATCTGAATAGCCATGCAGACTTACAATAATATCGGACCTTTCACACTCTTCTTTTTAGATGACAAAACCTTCGGTGGCTCCATGGCAGTCGGACTTTGTCCGGAGATAGCATTCTCGTTCGTGATAGGGACCAATGCACGCTCAAGATTAGGCCGATCTGATGTTTTGGCTGATTCATGTACAGGCGCTTCAACCGCTGCGAGGGTCGATGACGAAGTAGCTTCGTCGGCGATTGCGTGCAGTCGGACGACTGCAAGGTATTCTATCAGGCGGCGTTTGATCTGGTCAAGACCGTAGTGATCTGCATCGAGCTGGGCACTACGATGGTATCTGTTAAATGACGATAGCGACACGTAGCGTAGATGATGACTGACCGAGCCTTGGCCAAGAACCCTGGATCCATCAGTGAGTCGTGCGAGGTCGACTGAGATACCAGCGTAGACGGCCACGGAATGCTCGTCAACCATTCGAGCTAGACCTTGAGTCAGTCACTGTAGCCCCTTGCATGCCGCAGAGTCTCACATATGTTCTGATGACACCATTCTCGACGCTGCCCTGAGGAATGCGTTTCAATCTCCTCCACTCTCTAACACCGACCTTTCTCTCCTCGCTACCTGCACCGAGGGCCTCGATCTTTTTCCGCAGGTCTGCCAGGTCATCTGCATCTGCCTGCTCGTCTTCGTCCAATTCGCCACCCGAGCTACCAGTGCCAAATCCTGCACCTGGGCTGCCAACTTGCCCAGGATTCGAACTATGCAAGCTCTGGAGCTCGCGCTGAATCGCCGCGAGTTGTTGACGAAGGAAATACTCCTTTTGCTGACGAGAAAACGACTCGTCGACAGCAGAGGCGATCTTCTTCGAGACCTCCGAAATAGAATGCTGTTTGACGAACAGCTCGGTCGCACGGCGAAGACGCGCCTCGACCTCTGTCGCCGCGAGAAAGTCTGTCCCACAAGATGCGGTGTTAGCGGGCACGACCATGTGATGGGAAACTGCCGACCGTCGACCCACCCAGCTTGTCCGCGTACTGTCCAGGGATGGCCGTCACGAGGACGTCCGCCATCCATGCGGCACGCTGGTCGGACATGTCCTCGACCATGGAAGCGACCTTGAGCCACTCGTCTCTCCTCTGTGCCTGGACAGAGTCCTTGGAAAGTCGGTCGAGCAACCGAAGGGCGGCCTCCTTGAATCCCTCCAGGGTCTCGTGAGACGGTACCGTATCGGCTGGGGCGTAGGCGACTGCATGCCGTGGAAGAGCGTCGAGATTGGAGGGGTCCAGGTCGAGAGGTTGGAGGAGCCGAATACGGGACAGGCCGTGGACATAGAGTAAGTAGGGGTGCCGAGGAGCGGGCGAACCGACGGTACGTGCGCGAACGAGACGGACGACGCGGGCAGCGACCCCATTAGTGGGTCCAGGTGCATCAGGTGTGACAGATGGCAGCGCCTGGGCTACTTCCCCATTCGTGGGTTCGAGGGGCACTGGGATCGGGACAGCGGCCAGAACTGGCTGACCCGCGTCGGAATCATCGAGAATGGCGAGTAAATTATCCGCGAGTGTTCTCGAGATTGGAATTGTAAGCCTTGCGGTGGGGAGGAGGAGGAGAGGATAATGGAGGGGCAAGACAGGGAGTCGAGGTGATGGTGACATTAGTAGTACAAGATGTGACGGGAACAATTCGTACACTTTCACATGATCGACATCCAAACTCTCATCTACCAAGCACAGGTCAACAATTTTTATTGCATTTTTCGAGTCTTTTTTCAGTTCAAACTATATATTTCATCCTACTCCCGTCTCAGCGCGATGCCCTCGACAATTCGCTTGAACAAGTAGTGAGCACCGAGCTCGATCCAGAACCTCACCTCACGTACCTAAAGGCCGCATCGATGCAGGACTTGACCTCTTTATAGCTGACGACTAGACAGCTCTGTTCGTCTCGAGAGACCAGCATGATACGTTCGTCTGCCCCACTATCAAGCTATAATGACATGAAGCTGTGCACTCGATGATAAGAATATTCTCGCCACCTTGTTCAGGCAAGCGAGCACATGCGACAAGTTCACGACCGCATTGCCGTTCTCGTCCACTTGATGAAACACGTAGTCCCGGAATAGCTTGATGATATACCTGTCTCCTGTTTCAGACCACCGTGGCTCGCGAGCAAATCTGATGGCGAAATTAGGCAACACCCAGTCGATGTATAAAGCACGCACTCTGGTCGCTCATTGATAAACCCGAACTTGCACAGTAGACGAACCAGCCGACCATTCTCGAGTTCACTGGCCAACTCGCTCTCGAGTCTATCCACACCACTGTAGCCGGAACCAGTCAGGACGTCACTCGCAGCAGGTTTCAGATACCAACACTTGGGCCTCATCCATCTCATGAAGCAAGTGATTCCTGTCGATCCTTTCAAAGACCCCCGTGATGCTCTGCAACACAGAAATATTCACCACTAGAATTGGCCTGGTTAACCAAGTATCTGCTTACCTTGTGCGGACCAGGCTTTATGAGGTACAACGCCAACGCATTGACATCCGTAGAATACATCCTTCCCATCGTATCCAGTGCTTTAGGAAGCATATTGATCGCGCCGAGATTGCCGCAACACAATGTAAACAATAGCCGCCCGAACATGACCAAATCTTCTTGTTGAGCAAGGGTGACATCTTGCCGTGTGTCATACATGAGGACGTCAACGATACCACAAGAGCTAATTCGAAACCTGGGGTGATATGTCAGTAACAGGAGGCAAACCATGAGGCCATCCATGATATACCGGTTCTTGCCTGTGACTAGGATTTTTGTTGGATCGATCATGCGAACCGCCAACCCTGCCTCGTGCGCCACTCGTATCGCACTCGCAATTTGAATGATGCATGACCAGAGCGTGGCTTCGGGGATGACAGTGTTTGTCGTCCCTCCAAACCGACTCGACGAAAACGTAGGCTGCTTGGGGCGCAAATACATATCGAATAAGGTTTGCGAATTCGGATGGTAGTCGTACGATACCACAAGGGCTATGAATCGGGATAGCATCAAAACAGTAGAGGCGCGAATGGAATGAGACACAGACAGTTATCGTTGAAGGCACGCGTTGTGAACGCTTCGCGTACCCTCACGATATTTGGGTGCTGAATTCGGGACCAGGCTTCGATCGCGCCAAACGCAGCCTGCTGCATGAGTCTGAAATCTACGCGGGTCAGTGGTTTCAAACCCCACCGCAACAGAACATACTTTCGACTCGTCGTAGAGTGTAAGCTATTCCATCATTGGCATTCGTCGCACGGTATACTGTCGAGAACCAACTAAAAAACTTACGCCTGTCGGAAGGCGTTGGTTCGAGTGGCGCAAGGGAATGATACCCCTGAAGTTCATCGGGGAGATTGTACGGCGGAAAGGGAACTGCCTGAACAGCTTCCGCCCGCTTTTGGAGTTCTTCGCGGACGCTGTCCGACATGAAATGCGACGGTGCGAACGAATCAGGAATTGGCCGGGTGTACAGGTGATAGTCCAGCTGCACCAAAACATCAATGAGCACAGCCGTCGACCGCGGTAAAGCAATGCACAGACAGGTTGCCGCATGTAGGCTGGTTGAGTAGACTGATAGTAAGTGCTTATAGTATCATCATAGTCTGCTTGATTGATCTGCAGATCATCAATCATCTAATAGATGGAGTAGGGGCAAGAAACCGACATGATCTTGTAGATATGTGAGTGGATCCTCCCCCTGTTGATACTCATGGGCGGAATCCTGCTGGTCTGGGGACTCGGTGGGATCATTAGTCGATTGTTGCGTAAACGGGTCATATTCGTCGTGACTCGGGTAGTAGGGAGCTGGAGAAGGGCTGACGGAGGATTGAGAGTAGGGATAACACCAAACGAGGTAAAGCTCACGAAGGAACGAATGACTGGGCTGTGGTTGGCGTAACAGCCGGGGGATTGAAGTTGATCTTCGGGACAAACACGGGAGCGTTGACCGCCTGTGGTGTTAGAGGGGTGGCTGCCGGTGAGTCTGAAGTTGTACTGCGGACGCTTGAGTTGGCACAGACACGCTACAAAGAGAGCCGCGCACGCATTGGTAGTGTTATCCGACTGTGGAGAACGTCAGCGTGAAAGGGACGGAGCGAAGCCTCATACCGGTGGATGATAATAGATACAGCCTTTGTCTTGGAACCTGCAAGAGCTAACCCAGCCGATCAATAACGGGAATAGAAATGCGGGACGAGGTGTTACCCGTAAATGAGTATATTCCTACACTGGCGCTGGGGAGATTCTGCCGAAGAAGGGTTGTGAGTGCGAACGGGCACAAAGTGTGTACACACACCTCTCTTTTGCAGCGGCCTCGAGTCGTCTGATTGATCCGCTGGGTTTACGATCCTGACCGCCGCGTTAGATGGCTGAGGCCTTGCGAAATAGGCCATTAAACTCGGTGGGTGCACCGTCGAATAGGATCAGAGCGCTCGCTTCGGTTACTCCAATTAGTCAGCCCTCGGTACATTCCGTTCGCTGGTACTAGTGTGTAGTGCCTAATCTACTTCGTCATCTTCGCGTCGAGTCGGTGAAGCTTTGAGGACCACATCTCTCCTCTTCTTGAGCGCGTTCGCATACGCCATACAGACCCACTTGATATACCCAAGCTCCTTGATCCTCCCATGCTCAGCCAACCTTGTATGGAGCAGATCGACATCACTAAATGCAATGATCGGAGGCACGCGATCATCCTTTGGGGTAGTAGCGGACGTAAGCCGAACGAGCGGTCGTGCGGTCGACGCTCTCGAAGTCGCGGGATTCGTAAGTATGGTACGCGTAGAAAGAACGGGAGGCTTCGCGAAAAGTCGTACGGTCGCAGCTCTTGAAGGGGTCTTGGCGGGCGTCGGAGGCGTCTCCACCGAGTCGAGCCGAGATTCGGTCGGCCGTAACACCGCATTTGGTGGGTATCGAGAGACGAATGTTCGCAGCGATACGAGAGCACCGTCAACGTCGCCCGACCTACAGAAGTGTTTGAGTGCGGAGGCTGAATGGCGGGTGATACGGCATACAATATAAGCACTTTCCTCATCGCAGTGTGTGCCTTCTCTATCAACCTTGCGAATGACCCCACATTTCCTCTGCCGTCCCTCAACCCGTTCGCTTCTGCAATCTCCCACCGCCGCCAGACGTCCGCAGCCCATCGGGCTGCTATATGACGGTCTGCCACGCGTGCTATCGCGCAGCGTTCAAGCGCGCTGACGTACGTGTGTTCGTCAGGACGCAATATTTGTTCGCCGGTTAGATCATCCTTGCCGAAGAGGGAGACAAAGACCTCCCGCGAGGTCTCAATGCTGGCGTGTCTGTAGAATACAGAGAGATAAGCGTTTAAGAGTACAGGTGTCAGCTGTACGCGCGCAAATCTACCCGCGGGAAAACCGACTTGAGGTGTCTCCGGTGACACACATGTATCCTGAATGATCCTGTGGAAAAGCGCTTGCGTCTCTGCGATCAGATCGGACGGCGTCTGCGGTGGAAGGCGGGAAAATGGAGCCACACTCTCCACATTGTCTGCAGGAACGCTAGGAAAAACATCGTCACCCTGTATCTGCTCAGTAGACATTTGAGAAGACAAATCAATGTCGCTCGATATCTCCTCCGCCTGGCTTCTGCTGGTGGACGAGTCTCCTTCCGAGTCAACTTCGACGACTCGAGTCGCCTCTCTTCTGAACGGGGGCTTGTACGAAGCATAAGTGTGGAAGATGTGAGTCATCATCTCCGCGTCCACCAGCGAATCCTCGCTGCCTCGCACTGCTTCAGCAAGAATCCATCTGGCTTTTTCAAGGTCCCCGGCACGTTTGCACCCTTCCAAGAGAGCGCACCATAAGCCTCTCGCGCCGATGCCAGTTATCGAGTATCGTTCGCTCATCTCCCTCGCGAGCCGCAAGCCCTCTCCCAGCCACTCCTGCCCCGCGCGACCGCATACTCTTACAACGGCCTCGTAAGCACCGATCGTAGGTGTAATGCCGTTCTGCTGCATCTCCGCCCAGAGATCCAAGGCACGTTCAGGCTCTGGTCGAGAGGACGACCCACATGCCCGAATCATCAGCGCATACAGGTGTGCGTCGGGAACAGGGTGGGCGACATAACGCATATGAGCGAAAAGGTCCCAAGCTTGTGCGTGCGCTGCAGCACGCCCGAGTCTTGGATCGGATGAAGCACAGGTCTGGACGTTAAAAAGGGCGGATATGACTCTCGTGTACGACTTGATCGGTGCTGGGTCGCCGCTGGTTTCGTACTGATGTAAGACGGCGAGTGCCGTGGTCGGGAACTGTTGGGCGTTTGTGGCCGAGGACGAGAATGAGGGGGGGTTGGAGGCATTGACGATGTGAGCCTTGACATGCAGATCCCGTTGATGCTCGGTGGGTGGAACTGGGGACGCGATGATGAAAAAAAGCCGAGACGAGACGAGCAAACATACCAGGCATACGAGAGAGGAAAGACTCGAGGTCGTAGACTTTTCCGTGTTTCGCGTGCTCTGCCAGCAGCACATGGCCGCTTTCCTCGGGCCCCGTCAGCGTCTGCGTGGCTGCGGTGTCCGGAACCATCAGGTCGCGGTAGAGCACCTGAAGATCATGGTCGCGGAGAGAGGCGGCCACGGGCGGGCGTGCGACGAGCTGGTGCAGTCTCCTCAGCGAGCGCGTCGGCCACCTGACCGCTGCCATCAGAGAGCGGGAGTGCTTAGTCAGCAAGCTACCATGTCCTTTCGCAGCATCGACGTCGACGCGTTCGACGAGGACGTGCTCCAAGAATCGGAGCTCTACGACCCCGACCCACGTGACCCCACCCAGATCCTGCACGACGCCAAGCAGAAGCAAGTCGCCGTGCGCGCTGCGTTGAACAAGTGCCTCTCTCTCCTCTCTGTCGCTCACCCTTGCCGACCCCTCTTTGCGCAGGAAAGACATCCCCGGTGCCCTCAACGTCGCGCTCGACAGCCCCCCGTTCGGACCCGACCTCGACGAAGCCAAGGTCTGTCCCGTGGTCCCCGCCTTCCGTCGCTCATCCCCTCGCCAGAACCTCGCCCTCCAGACTGTCGTCTCCGTCCTCAACAGCACCAAATCCGCGGATGTCCCCGCAGTCCTCCGATCCCTCTCCCAGGACGAGCAAGACACGCTGATGAAGTACATCTACAAGGGCATGGGCATGCCTGGGTGGGGAGACGTCAGCGGGAGCGTGTTGCTCGGGTGGCATGAAAAGGTGGGTCCGGGTTCTGTCAGACCGCATCGTCGTTCCGGCACTCACAGCGGTGCGATCAGCTGACAGAGATCGCGGGGACGGGATGTATCGTGCGCGTCATGACCGATCGGAGAACCGTGTAGTAAGACGTGTACATCGTCGAGTGTCCTAATCGTTCGTGTAAATTACCGTCTCACACATGTCTACCACTCGGCTGCACGGAGATCCTTTCGTATCCACACGCCATTCCATCGCCTGGATCCCCTCGCCTCCATCCGAGGACGAGGACGTCCTCGTGCTGTCCTCTCGCTCAACCTCCCCACCGGGCGTGGGTGCCACCCTCTTTTACCTCGACCTCCGTCTCTCCCTTCCGTCGTGTAAAACCAGCAGCGTCAATTGGGCATTCGCAGGTCTTCGTCACACTCTCTCCACCTCGCCCCTCCGATTCCGATGGGACCATGGTCGCATCGACTCGCGCGACGACGGATCGGCAGACGAAGGCGAGATCATACAGCGCGATGGCATAGAGATCGAGATCGGTATCGGACTCAATCCTGCCACCGGAAACAAGGAACCCTACGAAGAGATATGGAGGTGAGACCACCGATCGATCGAGTCGAGCAATATTCCAATCGCATCGCTGATCCCACAGGGACGAACCGCTCCCCATAGGATCGCCGTGTATCTTTGTGTCCTCCTCTGCCATGGTCGAGGAAGCCACTGCCGTCGTGGCGGTCTTGGGACCTCATGCCCTTGCACTCGCACGGGAATCGGACGTTCCGGAGACTGACCAAGCTTTCAACGCAGTTCGCATGCGCCAGCATGCAGCCGTGTGGGAGATTGTAATCTCGACCGGCAACTCATTGCAGGAGCGAGCACTGAACGAGCTCGTCGAACTCGCCGATCGCGGGTTTCAGCATCCACGGGGTAGTAATATCTACTTGGGAAGCAAATCCTGGTTTGTCTGGGACACAGGTCGGGATGAAGCGGTGCAGGATGGTCGGTGATCCAGTCCGTTGGTTTCAAACAATGGAAATACCAAACGTAGCGAGCCAGAGGCTCAGATTCCGAATGCCACAGTGAACCCAACAGCTCGTCCATTTCCAAAGCCACCACATGTAACCCCTTGCAAACTTGCGTCGAGAAATTGGGCAGTTGAGCCGTGCTGGCGTGCTCCGCTCGTCAATGCCTTGCACCTGCATTAGAACTTTGTATCATACAGGTACGCCGGTGATGGCTCTCTCATGCATGGTTTCTGTTATCTTGCCGCGCCACATGATCCAAGGAGTAAAATTCCACAGCCTGAGATCACAAAAAGTGGTACGGTCTACCCAACCGCTTTTTCGTGTGTACGTACATAGCACCATGATCGCACTTTCAAAGTCGATCCTGTGGTTGACACAGTACGGCGCTCGAAACGAAATCGATGTCGGAGGGTAACAAGGGTCTCATCCCAAATACCTCAGCGCGTAGTCCATCCCCGTCAAGAATGCCTCCCCGATGGCTGCCGTCCGTGCACGGTCGATATCCATAACGTCATCATGGGGACCCCGGCGTGCGAGCCCACAAGACTCGGCATCCACGACCCAGGGTGCATTGAGCGGAAGAAACACGATGCCATACCGGGGCAAAAGCACCCTAAGCACCACGTTTTGCAGATACACTACACGAACCACGTCAGTGTGATGCAAGGCAGGGCGGTCGTTTCCATGCGCTCGCCTTGGATATTGAAAAGGAGCGTCCACGGATCTTCCAAAGAAGACGCGTCCGTGAGATCCGTGCGGATGAACGCTGACAATTGGAGCGCAAGAACGTGCTCCGCCAAGGTTCCCACCGAATGCTGCTGGAAAAACGCACGTCGAATCCAGTTTCTGACGCGTGATCCACCACATGGATGAAGGAGCAAGGCCCTCGCAGCACCTCTTCCTGGCAAGCGATACCAACTGCTCGGCCATATCAACCGCTTCCTTTTACTCGTACGGATCCCCTCCCGGTCGAGAGTGTGTAATAGCTGAAAAAGCTCGGGTAAGAAGCGGGACACGGTAAGATGCACGGCCGCGTTGAGGATGTCCAGCGATCGTGGGGCCGTCCTGTACATATGAACGTCGTCGTCGTGATCCCTGTTGCTTTCGGCGATGATGCGTGACTTGCCCACGTAGTCAGGCACATGGCGCACGAAGGACCAATTTCCGGTGTATGTCTGGTAAGGTGCACTCAGAGGGCCTCGTCCGACGATGACGACGTTTGCTTTCCGCGCAGCGGCGAACCAATATGTCTCGCGCAATCGAACGCCCGTTGTCGGATCCAGGAAAGGGCGCGTATACTCCCAGGAAGACTCGTTCGGTGCAGAGACTAGTGTGTCGGAGACGACGTAACTGACCGTAGCAGACTCGGTGTCGATGAGTTCTTGTGTCGTCGGCGGTTTGATATAACGCGGTGGTGGTGTATCGTCTCGGGATTGCTCCGAGGGTAGGCATATGCGATGATGGGTACAAAATTCGTGGTAGCGGCACGCAAACGGTTTTCTCTCCGCGCGTTCCCTCTCTTGGAGAAGGAGTAGATGAAGACGATAAACGTGCTCGCCCCCGATCATGGTGATCCGCTTCCCTGCAAAGGATGCACAAATATCGACTTGATGAAGTTCTTCGACATGATGTCCGTGAACGGATGAGGAAGCGGGAACTTTTCCAGATATTCCATGACGGCGGTTGTCGAGAGATACCTGGAACCTCTCGAACGACGCACCCAGGCGGCTCCGTTTGAAGCTGGATCCAAGGCCATCATGAAGAAGAGACTGCATCGCGTCACGCACAGAATCGCGTGCAGCCTGGAGCGTGTCTTCGGCGACCCGACGAGAATTATTTCCGGAAGACAAAAGTATATCATGATCGTCCATGAGCGACCATCGGAGGGTGTTATAGAGTAGAATACTCGCGAGAAGAAGGCTCGAAATGAGACAGATTTTTCGTTTGCCAGCCATTCCACCGTTCTAGTTGAGGTGGCTCTGAATCAGGAACGCTAGGCAGCCTTGATGAAACTTGGGCAAGTCGAGGGTGATTTGAAGCTTGAATTATTTTTTCGATTCGTGTACTGTATTGTTGACGAAAAATAAACAACCATTGGACCACGGCAATATTGGGGACAACGATTTGAATTCCACTGCTGTTCTCCAAAAGGCACACCACCGGCATGAGAATAGAGCGTCGATAATTCCCCTGTAGCAGTAAGAAACCGAGCCAAATCGACAGGAGCACGTAGCCATAGGCGGATTGCATGATTCGCGGATAATGTGATGGCACGATGAAGAAGATAGCGCGGTAAAAAGTCTATAATGATATTTACTGGAATGCAACCCAGACGCTACGATACTACAACAGCATCCCCTTTTCATGATTCTATCCTCTCCGGTAGTCTTACACTGCTTGGCGTTTCCAGATGAACACCATGACCCGGTTAGTCATTGCCTCAAACTTGGGCCTCTGCGTCTTTCTTCGCAGCAAACACCAAGAGGTCGCAGACACGTTTAGAGTAGCCCCACTCGTTGTCGTACCAAGCGATCAATTTGACGAACGTCTCGCTCAACATAATACCGCCAGATGCGTCGAAGATAGAGCTAGCGGGGTGTCCCAAGAAGTCGGTAGAGACCACGGCATCTTCAGTGTAACCAACGATACCCTTGAGCTCAGGGGACTCAGAAGCTTCTTTCAAAGCAGCCTTGATTGCTTCGTAAGTGGTGGGCTTGGCGAGGCGGACAACCAAATCCACGACAGAGACATCGAGTGTAGGGACACGGAAGGCAAGACCACTATGATGAAGTTAGTAAATGATAGTTCTGGGAAAGGACTGATTTCTCCGCTCACGTTAGCTTTCCATTGAGACTGGGAATGACCTTGCCGACAGCCTTGGCGGCACCTGTACTAGAGGGAATGATGTTGTTGTTTACAGCGCGTCCACCACGCCAGTCTTTGGACGATGGACCATCGACAGTCTTTTGGGTGGCGGTAGTAGCGTGGATAGTGCTCATGAGACCTTCGACGATGCCAAACTTGTCGTTGACGACCTTGGCAAGTGGAGCAAGGCAGTTTGTGGTACAGGAGGCGTTGGAGATTACTGTATACTTGGGGTCATACGCGTCAAGGTTGACACCGCAGACAAACATGGGTGCATCTGCGGAAGGCGCAGAGATTATGACCTTCTTTGCACCACCTTTCAAGTGAGCAGAAGCTCTAAAGGACATGATTCATGTGATCGGACAAGATAGATGGAAATCACGCACTTTTCGGTAGTAGTGAAAACACCCTGTTGATGAGTAAATTGAGGATTAACGGGAAAACTTGGTATCTTCAAGTTAAGTACTTACCGTCGATTCAACGATGTACTCGGCACCGACATCACCCCATTTGATGTTGGCAGGATCACGCTCGGCGAAGACGGTGATAGCCTTTCCATTGATATAGAGTTTACCATCTTTGGTAGAGATATCGCCTTCAAAGCGACCGTGGACCGAGTCGTATTTGAACATATAAACCTGACCTAGTTCAGCTATGAGGTGGAAAATCAGACGTCTATGCGGCCAACCATGTAAGCAAGATCGATGAAAGGGCTGTGAAATGTCATGTCAATAAGAATGGTTGGAAATCAGATATTACGCACTCGTTGATCGCAACGATGTTGATCTCTTGGTTCTCGAGAGCGTTACGCGCGACAATACGACCGATACGGCCTGTAGGTACGTTAGACACATATCCTTCCATTATTCCACGGGACTCCTACCGAATCTATATAAAAGAGTACCCCGCCGAGTCAGATTTATTCTTCGAGTTGGATGGTAAAGTGACACACCCGTTGATGCCGACGTTGACCTGAGCAGCGTCAGTGATGGAGATAAAGATTCTCGGCGATAAAGCTTACCATTGTAGCTGTTGCGAGTTGTGGGACGAAGGAAAGATGGGGGGAGAAGGGAAAAAGCGACGAGGGTGCTTATATGCGGGCGCGATATCTAATCCTATTGGCGTGGGTTGTTTTCGCTCGGAGTTAGAACGTCATATCAGCCCGGCCTCTGCCGCTCGTATCCGTGGCGGGACAAGTCGGCAGTGGCTGGTTGCTGCGGCTGAATGAATGCCATCGCCGCCACTGACCGAACATGACCGAACCCCTGCGAACTCGAGCCATTTCGCGCAGAGTTTCTCATCCGATTCCTTCGATTGATCTATTGATCGGTAACGGTCGCCGGTCTGCTCCTAGATATCTGATCACTCTCGTGCACTCTGGTATCATGTCGCTAATCTCTTAGCATTCACATAGAGGTATTGTCTCGGTGCCATCGTTCTGCCGAGTGTTCGTCTTGCTCAGCTCAGGAACACATCAGAAACCAGAGCCGCTTTACATAAGACTGCGTCCTCGAAGTAAACTTAGTAAAGTGACGTACAGTACCTATGATTTCTCGGGTCAACCTTGTTACTGGAGACCCACAACGGATCTCCGTTCGTGAGATATGATCCGATACAGGAGGTGGAATCCCTTTCCTGTAATTCATGATCCGGTTCCCATGGCTGTCTTTGACAAGAGACTGATTAACCCATGAAATGTTGGTCGAATACGCAAGTCTTGCCAGTGGGTTTTCAATCCGGTGAAAGTTCCAAGCTCATTTTAGCACAGGAGAAAATCCCCTGGTGGTACGCAGGTGGAACGGGAGCTGCTGTTTTGCATTTCTGTGCTCCGTCGATTATGGTATTATCTATTTTCCTTCCTATATTGTCAATCATTCTAGGCCCGAAGCATATATGCCGGTGACTCTTTTCCTGTCTCTTCAATGTATATAACCAGCATCCCATACCACCCAAGCCCACGCTGACGGGTCCTCGCCTTGATCACCTCCCAGGGTGAGCTTCTCGCCCCGTTTCCACGACCTTTCTCTCTTTATTCCACGTACCAGCAGCTCTTTAGCGAACCTTTCAAGTTGGTCTTCGAGAATCTGGTATCCTGTCGAGAATACTTTACGAAAGATAGGGAGTGTCCCTTCACCACCCTGGTTATCGTGCTGGAGTCGTACTGCATGGAAATGTTGCGATTCATCGGAATCATCGGTTGCGAATTCTTGAACAGTGGGTGTCTGGAAAAAACCAATCGCATGCACGCCAAGAACTGCCATGAATCTTGTGGATTTGTCCGGGGCTGGGTTTGACACCACGAATGCGAACGCCGTGCCCGAAGGAATATGTTCCGATCTTCGTACATAGATGATAGAGCGAATGAGTAGACCCCAAGGAATGTCTAGACCTTGAACGTACTTCCACACCTCTTCATAGAGCCCCACCTTCCCTGTGTTAGGGTCAACGCCCACCCCCGTTTCGATCTCTATGTTCTCTCCACTACCATCTTCATGTCTCACCATTGTTCCTTCGTCCGGTAGCCTGTCGCTGCCATGCGAATCGATCGCATGTCTCCAATGGTATCGCACGGTCTCGTCTGCCTCCCTTTCAAGCGGCGTCGTTTCCCTTAAACCAGCGAATGCCCAATCGATGTCAACGCTGCCTGAATTCTTGTTCGCAAGGGAAAGCCGGAGATCAAGATATAGCACCTCAGCCCCGACAGCAGAGGCATCAGGAAAGGTGGACCGAGAGTTGAGAACGATAACATCGGAATCTTCGGTGGGCGGTGCTGACGCCCTTGATATACTGATTCTTCTTTGAATCACGGGCATGCCATACAGCGCTGGCCAACTTGGCTGAGCTGCCATGGTGGGTTTCGCTTGGTGCTGAAGATACCGTGGAGATCCACAAAGGGTTAAGAAATCACAGTCTATTATTATTCTTGCTTGAGGGTTCCACGAGACATATCGTGAGGTCGCTTAGTCGGCGCTAAAGCCCACTTGCAGGATTTCCATGTGTCGCTTAGTCAGCATACATTCGTGGCGAGCCACGTCTGTCTTTTCCTATTTTGTGTACTAAAGTGGTGTCGATGCTTGTCTTGGTCTCACATCTTCACCATGCCTAGTCTCTGCCTCAGCAGAGTCATATGCCTCCTCGTTCTCCTTACTGGGTTTATTCCCACCTCATTCGCTGCCTTATTGGCTATCGACTATGGCTCAGACTGGATCAAAGCTTCATTGATGAAGCCTGGTGTGCCTTTCGACGTGCTTCTCAACAAGGACTCTAAGAGAAAGATACAGTCCTCCGTCGCTTGGAAAAGAGATGACCGATTGTTTGGCTCTGACGCTGTAAACTTGGTACGTGCCCAACTCCTTTCCATGGTTGAACGCGCGTTCAAGTGCTCCAAGGCTTCGCGCTTTCCTTCAGACTCCTTCGCGTCACTCAAATTACTTCAAGGCGCGCCCTACAATTCCAGGCCCGTTTCCTACTTCACACAAATATCCACGTCTGATATCTTGGAGTCGGCCCGGGGGACAGTAGGGTTTCGACAGAGTGACGGTACGGAATGGAATACAGAGGAACTCATTGCCATGCAGCTTGCCTACGTGAGGCAGCTCGCAGAGAGCGTTGCCGGAGAGCCTGTTCGCGACGTCATCCTCACCGTTCCTCCTTATTACACACAGTTCGAGCGTGACGCTGTCGTGGATGCAGTGGAAATTGCTGGTTTAAAGACGCTATCCCTCATCAACGACGGTACAGCAGTTATGGTGAATTATGCAATGACCCGAACCTTTTCATCAGTCCCAGAATACCATATCATCTACGACGCCGGCGCTTCATCTACCCGGGCAACGCTTGTTTCAGTTGCAGCTGTTGAGGATCCAAATACAAAATCACCTTATACCCAGATATCTGTTCTAGGAGTTGGTTTTGACCGATCATCTGGTGGTACCGACCTCGACAGACGCTTGAGGGAGATTCTGGTCGAACGCTTCATCACTCAACACAAACGAGACATTCGCAGAGATATGCGTGGCATGGCCAAGCTCTGGAAAGAGGCGAGCCGTGTAAAGGCCATCCTCAGTGCCAACACTGAAGCAGTTTCGGCGGTAGGTATTTCTCGCCTTGTGGTCTTTTGCAGCGGTCTGATATTCGGGTTGTGTCGCAGGTAGAGAGTGTCGCTTTTGATATAGATTTCAAGACCAAGGTCACTCGCGAGCAATTTGAGAGGGTTTGTTCGGATTTGCGGGGCCGCTTTGCTAAACCCATCCACGATGCGTTGGCCAGCGCTGGTGTCAACCTAGTAGGTCCTTGATAGCTATCGATCACTGAGAGCTTATCACTCCCAGGATCAAATTTCCTCTGTGATTCTGACTGGCGGAAGCTCACGGACACCAATGGTACAGGCGGCAGTCAAAGCTGCTGTTGGAGAGTAGGTACTCCCATAGGTACTATATCAAGACTCTCACTATCTGCTGTTCAGACACCGAATTGCACAGAATGTTAATGCCGATGAAGCTGCTGTGCTAGGTAAAAAGTTTTGATTTGTACGTGCAGCTGATTATTCACGCCTGTGATATTAGGCGCGGCACTCTACGGCGCCTCCTTATCGCGTCAGTACAAGACCAAAGACATTCGAATTACGGATATTGCGACATACGATATCCAAGCATCCTACTTTGCCTCGACTCCAGACTCGCGTACCATACATTCCCTCATCTTCCCCCAAGGTTCGAAATATGGTTCTCGCAAGACACTTACGTTCAAGCGCAAAGAGGACTTTTCCGTCTGGTTAGACTACAAGACTGAAGTTGCGCCGTAAGACTCTTTAGATGACTCTAAGTGACGCGATCTAATGATTGTGCATCCAGTGGCTTCCCACGCGAAATCCTCCAAGCGGAGATTACTGGCGTTGCAGAGGCACTGGCAAATCTCACTGAGCGGGGAGCCACGGACCCAGTGGTCAAGCTCACTGTTGCTTTGTCCGAGTCTGGCTTCGTCTCTGTGAAGGAAGCCGTCGCATACGGTGATGTTAAGGTCGAGACTCTTGCAGGTGGGTGAAATTTAGTGCATTCCTTCTTAATTCATCAAACAATAGCAGGAATGCTAAAGGGCATCTTTGGAGGAGGTCAAGGAGAGCAGGATATCCTAAAGGAGCAAGATGAAGGCGACACTCAGGAAGGCGAGGCTCAACAGACCAGTACTCGGGCCAAAGAGAAGGACAACGGAACAACGAACAAGGATTTGAGTACCATCCCACTCGATGTTAACGTAGTATTCTCCAGCCTCCCCCCTATGACAGTGGCCGAAAAACGTGTATCTCGTGATAGGTCAGTCTCTTCGACCGAGGGTCTTTTGTTTCTTACTGACGCTGTACTTGTTTCAGACTGCGTGCCATAGACACCAAAGAGGCGTCGAAGTTCCTCCGCGAGGAGGCACACAATACCCTAGAGTCATACATATACAGGCTTCGTGACCTCCTCGACGATAGCCCGGACTCCCCGTTTATGAAATGCTCAAAACCTTCTGAGAGGGAGGCCATCTCGCGCAAACTCGCAGATACTATAACTTGGCTTCACGAAGAAGGCGAAGCGGCCGACACTTTCGCGTTGCGAGATAAGCGTGGTGCACTAGAGTACGTGCATGTTGAACCGCTGATTTCGATTTCTCAATATAGTTCAGGCTACTAGAGAGGCCGATTGTGCACCGGTACAAGGAGATCGAAGAATTCCCGCAAGCACTGAATGAGAGTCAGAAGTGGAATTGGTCTACGAGGCTTTTCCTTACTGAAGCACGCGCGAACTTGACTGCCGAAGCTGCCGCCGACCTTCCCTCTAAATGGACGTCCGAGGAGCTTGATGCACTCGAGGCGGAATTGAAAGAGCACGAAGTATGGCTGAACGGCGGCGTTGAGAAACAGAGACGTACGCCGATCAACGAAAACCCAGTTATCCAGACTAGGGAAATGAAGGAACGAGCCAAGTCTCTGGAGAAACACTTGCAGCGGCTAGTACAACGAAAGGCGCCCAAGGCTAAAAAATTGTCTCCATCCCCATCCCCATCGACGTCGACAACGACTTCTAAAGAGTCGAAACAGACACATTCGAATGGTGCGGCAGGGCATGATGAACTGTAGATGATGATACGTCGACTGCTCAGTAGAATAAATATTTTTCGTGGTGAACCCTGCGGCCTGAGTTCAAGAAGTTGTACAGGCGGACCTGACCTATTTAATATATAATAATAGTATCCGTCGCTGTTTGGATCATGATCAGGACAAGTACTAATGGCAAGCCTCATTCAGCCTGATCCGGAGCGAGTGTAGCGTAGTCCGCTGGGACCGCCTCGACTACTCCCGTGTTTTCATCGTTGAGCAGCAATCACAACCATGTCAACAACTGTCGTTCTAGTCGACAAAGTGTTTTCAGGCCGTCAGTCTCAATTGCATCTGGATCATGAACTCGTACACCTCATTTCCGGCAAACTTTACGTTCTTACTTCCATCGTCGTCTTTCTGTTCCTCGTATCTTCCGCGTGTTGTAGGAGTCTCCGGTATGTTGGGGGCATGGGGAATTTCATTTACATGTACTGGGTGTTCGGAGCCGATAAGCATAGGTAAGCCTTCACTGGCATGTGGCCATTTCTTTCTGCCACCAATCTCCCCCGTCATTTGTGCTTCAGTAGCACTTCTAATGCATTCTCGCTTTGATGCGCTCGACCGTCGTGAGAGGGACTGTACTATTCAATGCCTTTACCTTCAGTTTGATCAGTGTCTGGAGCGTCGCAGTGGAGTCGTGAAGCTTACTTGAGACGCGGCGGTGAGTGTATGCATCTTTCGAAGCGAAGCCCACCCGGCTTTGATTCCCTTGTCCGTCTTGATCGATGGAAGCGGTTCTAAATGTCCCTCCTTCACAGCGGGCGAAAAGGGATACCACATGTTCTTATCCAATGCAGCGGGTAGCGTGGTGCTCTCGTGAAAGGTTGCTATGTAGGTCGCTTTAACGCTGGCGCCGGCCTCCAGCACGATACAAATGCGTCTGACCGCTTTCCCTTTCTTGATCCTTTCGTCCGACAAAGAAGCAAGTCAGGGTGGTATGTCTTAATGTTCTGGATTATCTTACTTTGTCGTCGTTTGCGATTTGGATTTAGAATCTGCGACATCTGCAACGTCGATGACAACGTCCGCGTATATTCGATCACCAACTTGCAGACTGCTCAGAGGAGTGGAGGTCGAGCTCATTGTTGCTGGTAAGCGCCAAACGGTCGTATGATGGTAGGAACACGCCCGTCTTTGTCCGCTTTCCCCTCTTATCGCTCGATGCTGTTATGATTGGGTCATCCGGTTCAATTCTCTTCCACCGCTTCAATCACCGGAATAACACTATCAAGATCGGACTCTAGCTGTGCGGGTAGGGTCACGTCTTTATCCCTCTCTCCTCGACGGTCCCAGATGTCTATGTCCGTGCCAAAGTAGCTGTCCTCGTCGTCCTCATCATTGTCCTCTTCGTCTTCCTCTTCAAGAACCGAGACAATGGGCTCGTCTAGGGATAGCTTCGTAACTTGGTCACCGCACGGTGTCCAGTCGAGCGGTCCGTCATAGGGAAGGTAGCCTAGTCGTCTGGCAAGATCCACAAACGAGGTCCTAAGCGTTTCGTAATCCGGGAGTTGATTGTATGTCAAGGAACGACTGTGATCAAGCAGCTCTGCGAACTCGCGAGGGAGGTCGGCAAACAACATCTGGGGCGAGCATCTTGATTTCAAGATCCGAGCAACCTCCTGTGAATGTATTTGAGATTCCTCCCGTGGGCGAGGTTTCCAGGGCAGATTTCCTCGAAGAAGGAAAAGGGTGACTAGGGACAGGGACTCGAGGTCATCGCGCGGACCAAGATCTGTGATGCTATGTAGCGACGTTCCTTAAAAAAGCCATCATGCATGCTGACCTTGACCGTTATGCGAGTTCAAGCTGGCCCAATAAAGAGACCCTACGATGTGTCGGCGGTCCTTCAGTGGGTCGTACTTGGTCCGACTGGGGGTGTCGCGAGAAAAAGGTTTGGAGATATTGAAATCGATGAGCTTGATCGTAGATGGATCATCGTGAGCGCAAAGAAAGTTGGAGGGTTTGATATCACGATGAACGATTCCGAGCGAATGGATGTGCTGTAACGCTGCGAGCTGTGTACGATTCAGGATTGCGAGAAGTCAGTGAAATCGGATTCTACGGACTGCTTGATCCAAGATGCGAAGAGTGGTCTTCATCGTCACACACGCACCATCCTTTTGTTGTTCTTCTATGCTCGGTCCCAAACGCTCCATGGCCATGCATTCGAAATGTTCCAGCTGACCATAGCCATATACATCGGGAATGGAGGATTGACCTTTCAGGAATTGGAGCATGCGTGCCTCATGCTGGAGAGTGGGTCGTTTCACTCGTTTGGAGACGCGCGATTTCTTGATGGCGACAGGTTTGCCAGAGCCCTCTTCGGTTGCTCTATACACGATGCTCTGTCGATGCTCGAGATGAACGACGGGCAGACGTGTCGCTCTCGTGGACTCACAAAGGCACCCTTTCCAAGCACGGCACTTCCGTATGGTGCGAGCTTGTACCGCGCCATGCTACGGCTGTGATCGATGGCAGGAGGAGCAGTGTTCACGTGATTGACTTGCACTGGCAACCTCGCCACCAAAGAAACACCCGCCGCATTCTCGTTGAGCTCCGAGTAAACGCGGATTCTGTGTGATTTCGTTCGACCGTCGACGTCCTTATACTGCCGAGCCTCTGCCTCAGACACTTTTTGACTGCCCGGGTATCGCCCGCAGATTATCAACAAGTTCTGGATGAAGTGCACCGTGCAGAGCTCACAGTAGCTAATCGTGATCGCTATCATTTCAAAGGACGCTCACAACAAAGCTGTACATTCGTCTGGGCGTTGGCTACAATATAGAAGGTAGCCAGCGAGCGGTGTGCCGCACCACGTATGCCTGTGGGGACGTCGCCCTGGCCGATTTCTGCAATCACACCATCTCGAAGATATATGGCAGGTAGACAAGAGCGCCATCTCTCCAGCATGATACACAGAACTCGGTTATCTGCCTTGTATGCCATCAAACCGTGAGTGATGGTCGATGAGCGATGAGCGTCGCGTGCTGTTGAAGTGTAGTCGGTCTCGATAAAGTATTTATTAGCTTGGCGCGCGTCTCCGAGTCGCCGTCACTACCACTTTTGTACTAGTTCCTGTGCAACGATCCACTTGTCTCCACTTCTTAGTTACTCCCGCATTTCACCGGTCGTCTTATCGTGCTCAACCCTGCACGCGAGAACAATTTTCAAGGAGCGGCGTGTCCTCGCTCGGCCTTGATTACATCTATCTCTATGTCAAAACGGAGCTACGATAGCGTCGCTCACGAGAAGCGGCTCTCCAAGTATCGTGTATCGGATGATGATCTCTTCGAGTGCGTGTTGCAGAGTCTCAAGGATCTTTGTTTTCACTGACCTCTCCCTAGTTATGTCCTCCGCGTAGCGTAAGTCCTGCTTATCCTCGACGTCGCATGTGGACCAGCTTACAGTGTTTGCATAGGATCTTGAGCTACATCACCTCTCCAAAGGTCCTGGCGACCCAATCGAACGGCGCAGAAACAAAGGAAAAAGAACACCATTCCAAAATCTCGGATGCCATATCACACTCTATCATCTCCATTGGCGATATCTTCAAGGAGATCAGGGACGGATCCAAGAGCGTCAAATTCCCCGAGAAACTCCTCAAAGCACTCGAGCAGAAGTTGCAGAATATAGCCATGGGGAAGGAAGCTGCGTGCGTGGCTCGTGTCTCTCGTTGGCGGCAGATTTGCCTAACTTACTCTTTGAAGCTACTCGGATCAGTTGACACGGAGAACCATGGCCGTGTTTTACAACCAGTTTATGGGCGACCCATTCCGGAGACAGATGAAAGAAAACAGAAGTATCGAGGAACTCATATTGATGTTTGCCTCTCAAGCCACCGTCGTGCTCAGGAAGGAACCCACTCTTGTCGATGACGCTTGGAAAGTCGAAGTCAACAACCAAATTGCGCAATTTGTAAAGATGCTACGCGATTGTCTCAGAGGTCTTAGTCATGTTTCGCCCGAGTTGAATTCCCGGTTAGACATGTATCATGCGAAGCTCTCGCAGTCTTCGAGTGAGTCGGTTCGTGACTCCGCTTCGACTTCTCGAGATCGCGGGGACTCTCTTAGCACTGCTCCTGGTATCAGCATGAGCATCCACGACATGCCATTTGTCTTGGTCGTCGCCAAGTTATTCAAGATTCCAGACAATGCAATGCAGAGTGAAGTCGATAGGCTCAGGAAGATATGCACAGAGAAGGTAGGAATATAGGTCCCTGGATGTTCGCAGAGCTCTGATTCTTTTCAGGCGGCTGTAGTCGATCTCAAGGTACCATATTCATCGTACCGCCCACAGATGCACTCTAAATGATCCATGCTAGACCTGCTTAAAGAACATCAACGCCGGCGCACCTTTTCCAGGCAGACGGGAGGATTTCAATAGCGATGCTGCATGGCATCATTGGCGAACCCTGGAGACTAGTCACCTCTCCCAACTTATCGTGGCCATCATGGCCTCGAATCCGGAACTCGCCAAGTCCATACCGACAGATGATGGCAACCTGTCTCTTACCGCGAGTCCCCGTCCTCATTCTGTGTACTCGGTAACTGGACCATCCAATCGGCATATAGGAGCCACTTCCATCGGAAGTCGACGATCCATGTACGGTGGAACCGCGGGTGGTGATATCGCCCCAGAGTCACTCCAGGAGGGAATCGAAGGTGACGAAGAAATACGTGTTGGCCACAATTTCACCTACATTCCTCCAAATCCCAAGCGATTCTATAAACGCCTCGTCGAGTGCTGCCTTACCATCGACCTCGAGACGATGTTTGGACCCGAGGTTGATGACGCAGACGAAGTGCCGTTGACAATATTGAGCCCTCCTCATACCAATTTGATCAATGAGTGTGCGTTACGCTGGCGGATAGGTCAACCTTATCGTGCGACGTGCTTCTTGGAGCTCATCAAGGAATTCTACGAACGAAGTCATGTACCGATGGAGTGCATACCAGAGGCTTTGCAGTCGGTCTCCAAGGTCCTACAAGACCTTGATGTTGACAAATGGCCGACCCAAGACGTACGCGACATGCTTGCAGCGAATGTCTTTGTGTTCACATTTTCTCAATTTACAGGAAGAGTCGTTGGCTAGCGTCTACGCCAGTCTTTATAACATCTTTCTCTCATTGCTTTACCATGCAATGGAAGCTATACCTAATCTCAAGGTATCCGAGATTCAGCCATATCTCACCATACTCGATTATGTACGAGAAAGTGGACTTCTCGCTCGCTTCGAAGCGGATATCAACGCACGCCTCGCGGACCTGGAAGAACGCGTAAAGATACTCTCTGAGGAATTTTATCAACAAAAGATGCAACAACTTCAAGCAGCCCCCGGAGTGAATCGCGCTCTTCCCCTTCTTTTGATGACCGACGAGCTCGAAAAGAGTGCGAAACAACTTGATAAACGTTTTCCGGAACCACTTGCCGAGTATGTATTAGTTCGCGAGTATCTCGCGGCCACTGACCTTTGTTGTTTTCTGAAAGTCGAGTCGACCTCGTTTCATTGGTTGTGGGAGTGACTGTTCCACTATTTATCGTTGACTTGCAGAACTCGTCTAAGAAACTCTTTGAGTCGTCGATGAATGGGCCAACACCAGATGTTCCTATCCAGGACATATTCGCACTATACCGAAGGACGAAGACGCTTCTGTCGATGTTTACGGCTTTTTGCCCAAAGTAAGGCTTCATCGATCTCACTATGCCTCATTACTGATGTACCACAGAGAGCATGTTGACTTTGATATTAGCCAGTTCTTCATGATGTATGTCCTCCAATGGTTATCTGATACAGATAGCAAGACCAATCAATGGGTTCAAGCTGTTAGTCTTCGCTTAGTTCCCATCACATTTCAATGTGGGCTGACGTTTGTGGTGTAGGCTATTGCTGCTGACAAGGTTTGTCTGTCAACGGGCTGTAGGCTTTGCGTAAGCTTACTGTCAGTGTAGTTTGAAGCAGAGAATGCGGACGGCCATAGCTCATCTATTGTCGACCTTTTCGAGTCTCTCCGTAGCCCCATAACGTTTCTCCAGGATCTGGAGTGGTCTGATGAATATCAGAATGCCCGGTTCTTCACAAGTCTTTCAAAGGTATGACATGTCAATGTTACTTTGATATCGTTTCTCATTACACTTCTAGACCATCTCTAAAGCCGTTGAGCAGTATTGCCGTAGCGTGGAGGAACTTTTTATGGTTGAAATGTTTCCCCGTCCAACGGACTATTTGCAGCCCCAGAAGTCATCTGCTTGGCTTGAAAAAGCAAGACAACTCGCGACAACAAGTGAAAAGAAGATCGAACCCTTCAATTTCCGTCCAGAGTCGTGCGTCAAGCTCAACAACGTCGAGTCTGCCCGAAAGCTTCTGGACAATATGTACAACCAGACGCAGGTCGACAAGATCATGGACGTCTTGTCCGCCTCTCCGCCGGTTCCCGACAAGGTCGATAGACCTAAATTCTTGTTCACAGTAAAAATAGTGATGGCAGAGGACCTCATACCTCTCGACAGCAGTCCAACAGCCCAACTTGATACGTTTGTGACCCTCAGTGATGAAGCCGGGAATCGATTGGTGAAGACGCGGACGATATATGAGACATTGAACCCTCGCTGTGAGAATGGTCTAGTCAGTTTGAACTGAGCTAACGTCCAATGTAGGGGAAGAGACTTTTGATATTTCGGTTGATAAACCGCTCTGGCTCATGTGCAGTATCAGGGACCGCGCACTCGTAGGCCAGCACGACGTGGTCGGTCGCAGTTTTATTTGCCTAAACCCCGCACAATATGGCGATTTCCTAACGCACGACGTCTGGTTGAATCTGGAAGCTGTTAACCAAGGTCACCACGGCCGAATTCTTCTGCGTATCAGTATGGAAGGGGAGAAGGACGATGCTCAGTTTTACTTTGGACGCGCATTCAGGTCTCTAAAGCGTAGTGAAGGCGACATGATGCGTATTTTCATTGACAAGGTTGGTATTGAATCGCTGAATGTTTCACTCATCTCAACGCTCCGCATCAGATGTCTCCGCTCATAAGGCAGTCACTGTCACGTACGGTGTTAAAAAGTCTCATCAAGACTGGTACGGTTCTCGACTACAACAAAGCGCTTGCGAATGTAACTGGCCTCTACCGGTCTGCCCTTGGCGCAAGTTCGAACGAGGTACAAATACCTCTTCCATCGGCAGAAAGACCGCGCTTTCGGGCCGAGGAGCTGACAGATGTAGAGATCGAGCGAGCGATCGTCCCTCTATTTGACTACTTTGACGCTAACTTGCAAATTCTCAACACGCACTTGACTGAAACTGCGAAAGACGCGGTGATACTCAAGGTCTGGAAGGAAGTTCTTACAGTCATTGAGGGTCTTCTCATCCCACCCCTATCGAAACTACCGAGTGACATGAAGCCCTTGAGTGACAAGGAAGTGGACATTGTCTTCAAGTGGTTGAAGGTTGTACCCTTACATTCTATCGTGGGTCGCTTGCTGACAAGAGTCGTAGTTCTTGAGGGATTATTTCCACGCTGAAGGGGAAGGCCTTCCACTAGAAGCTCTGCAGAACCAGAAATATCGCGACGTGGTGTCTATTCGTTTGTACTACGATTGGCATACGTGAGTAAAAGGATGGAATGCAGACGCGAAATTGCTGATTCGCTTGCAGCGACACGTTGATGGAAGAATGTGTCCGTGCCATGCAACAGAGTTTACGAGAGACCGTACCTGTCAAGAAGCGTGTCAAGAGCGTTTACAATCAGAGAAATCTTGGAACAATTAAGGAACGGAAGAAGGAGAAGCAAGAGAAGGAAGTCTTTAGTGGTGAGACTATAATGCGAATCCTGCGCATGAGGTACGTACCGTACTTGGCCCTGACGTTAGGGCCAGACAAAACACATTGACAACTGGCAAATAGATCAAACACGCAAGAATTCATAGCTCAGCAGCTTGATATTATGCAGGCTATGCGAGCTGAGCAAGAACGCTCTCAGGCGGCACAGCAACACAGGAAATCTCAACGTGTACGGCAAGGACAGATTCCGCCTGTCCCGCCACTGCCGACCCAAGACCCATAGACGTCTACTATCTGTGATACCTTGCGTCATATACCCTTACTTCGGACATGAATCTCTGACTTGTTAGCCTACCGCTTTACTGTATGTACTCGGAGACCATGGTAGTAGACAGAAATACTGTCAAGGCTGCCTAGTGGGTCCGCGCTTGGAGATTTACCTTATCAGGATACGGACCTTGTTCTCTTCCATTGTTTTCCCATGTACGTACCACAAACACCATAACCCAAATTTACTTTGTTTCTGGAAGTAGGAGAACAATGGGATCTCCAAGGAAATGGATGTGGTTCTGCCGCTCGAGTCCACGTCTTAACGCCGGCCGTCAGACCACAGCGGTCAATCGTTGCACATCTTTCGTCCCGACCCTTACACTTGGTATCTCCAAGACCTCTCGTTGATTCTATATCCTCTAGCTTGCTGGTCCAAGCCTACTAATCCTATCGTTTCCGTGTATCTCTACGCTACAAGCGCAGGTTTGCTTCAAGTCGGTCCTCTGGACCAGTGGCATCAATCACGTTCAACATGTTTCTTCCTGGTTTCGCTCGTAAGTAGCTTTGTATCTGGCCTACTGACAACGTCTAGATCTAGCTTTTTGGGCAGGTGTATTCATTACTCTCAATATCATCCGTGCCCTGAGCATCATCGCTCTCTTACTCGTATTTGCGACTAACATTTTCGTACTTGTCGATGACGTCGAGTCTGTCAACGCCTTCACGAATGGTGACTTCAACAAGACCGCGTTCAACGCAGGAAACTCGGAGTATATCCCGTGTGTCGCCTTCATGTATCGAGGGTGGATGGTGCCTAATGCTTCGACCATCTCTAATATAGCAACAGCACCGTTCCCAACCAAACTGGCGGTGCCTTTTGGGCGGTCTTGAACCGTATCTTCATCCTCTTCCAGATCATCGTACTTTTTCTGTCCGAAATTGGTAGGTGCCGCTGCCCGTCTGTTGTAAAACAACGGCTAAGCAAGGCATTCTTAGGTTGGCCTGCTGTTTTCTTTGATCGCTGGTTTCCCGTCCTTGGGAGGGACTTTGGCGTCGGTGCCCTCGGCGTCATGCAATGTCTGTGAGTTCGTTGTCCAACGTTGCCCCCCAGTCAGTCTATCGGAGACATCCAAGCTGACGCGGGTACAGCATCGGCGCGTCCGTCCTCTCCCACTACGTCGGGGACTTGCCGCTCGTCACTGCGTTCTTTTTATTTTCGGTCGGATGCCTCAACATACTCGTCGGTCTGATCTTTCGAGAAATGGTCAAGGACAAGCGATCGATTTTATCGTGGCGCGAGCGTGGGCGGGACGTACTCCCGACCCATGTCCGACGTGTCGATATTCGACCTGTGACGGGAACGATGTCCTCGACGACGAGCCGCGGGGAGAAACCGGACAGTGGGAGCACGCCGTCGAGCGCCTCTAGCAGAGCTGGATTGGGCTTTGGGAGACAGGGAGAAAAAGCGGCTGGACTTAAAGGTACGTGGCGAGGGTCGACTTCCCGTCGTGCGCGATGCCTAAGACGAACGTTCTTTGACCAGGCTTCATTCTCACGAAACCAGCCGAGTCCTTTGCAAGAAACGCGACTTGAGCCTTCCGGCCTTACGTGGTTTGTTGTGTGAACGTGATCTCATGCCCTTTTGTATAGTCAACTTTTGCAATCGTCGGTTGTGGTGTACTACATCTTACGGTCTCCTGCAAGTCGTAATGTCTTTCCATTCGCTTGTGCATCACCTGTGATATTACCCTGAAATCATGTACGTCCTTTACCCATCGGATTTCTCATCATGCAATAAGTGGATTGATTGATAACGGAAACAATGACTACGACTGACGTGAAAGGGAACTGTTGACAAGGTAAGTGACAAACTGACGATACCCGCACTGGTACAATCTACTCGAAAAATGTGATTACATCGTATATCATCAACGAATCGGGAACACTGGGGTCTTCTAAGGTTCATACTTGCCATGTTTTTTGTGCCAGTTCTCAATCGTTTCCCATCCGAATCGCTTGTAGACCTTTTTGGGGCCTTCTGGGAGACGCACGTAGTCGGGCTTGGAGTCTGTTTTCACCACCACCTGTCCCAGCCCACGGGTTCCGGGGTATGAGTAGCCCAATGCGACGCAATGCGACACAAATCGCACCATTTGTTCCGGCGCCTCGAGCGGCGGGTCATCGATCGCGGACGCGAACGGATGAAGAAGGTCGGGCCTGAACACGATGCCGCATCAGCCCAATCGTCCCACGCATCTCGGCCACACTGGCACGCACCACGTTTCGTCAAACAACCACAACATGGCCGAGCATCGCACGCAAAAGTGTCGCTCCGACGATGCGATGGATTCTTTGGGCGTGTCGCGATCGAGCACGGCACGGTAGACGCTGGAAAAGACAAGAGATGATCGGGACGGAAAAGTACAATGGATCGTTCGACCGTCGTACGCACCGGATGTGTTCTGTCCCTTGGGTGACGGTCAGGGTGTCCGCTTTGGCGGCGAGGTTGATGGAGCCACCGACGCCACCAACTTTGCGGCAGATGGAACAGGTACACAGCTGGCAACGTTGGAGAACGTAGATGTCCGGAAGTGATTGTAACACACCTGGTAAGGGACTGGAGTGTGGCTTTGTGCGGTGAAGCGGACGGCCCCGCAGTGACAGCTCCCTGTCAATCGGACAGGCATAGTGGCAGCTCTATCGCTTACGCAACACCGTCGGTGGAAAGGAGAGTCGCCCGACCCCTATTCATATACGTCATGTGCGGTGGGAATTAATTTCAAAATGCTTCGTTTGCACTCTACGCACGCTTTTGCGGTTCATCTGCATGACTGACTGGTGCAGTAACGCTGAACGGCCCATAGAAGGTGACGTGTGAACCTTCCATGTGTCGGGCCCGAGGAGGTGATTGCGATGCTGCATCAATATCGGCACATACTTTCCCCGGACATCGGGCCACGGAGAGGATCGCCCTCCCCTTGCTCGGGTCGCAAAGGGAAACAGTTCGACTCCGGTACCATCCGGGTTAGTTGCCGACGGACAACCCAACGACGGGGCCACTCTTGGCGCTGCGAGCTTGTAGGATGTTACCGGTAGGTGCCGACGAAGACGAAAAGCCAGTCAGCGAGAACTGACGCAGACGCCTCACCAGGCCGCGATATCTAATCCGTAAAGCACATCTCGCCGGTGACTATAATAGCGTAGACTGGGTTCACCGAACACGTCCGAGTCGAGCTACCGTCGGAAAGCTCCGTGGTGATACATACCTCACGAAGTAACCTCCGACCCTGTTTGCCAGCTCGTCAGCAACCTGGCATTATTGTGTGAACATAAATAGACCTTGTGCTGCTAATGCATCGATGTATGACGTTGCCAACGGCTCGAATTAGACCAAGAACTAGATTACCCAAGATGTGGTTTCCACAATGTTATGGACATCACTGAAGCACAGCCTCATCGGTTACTTCCTACTGCTAGTAGAACAGAGTAGTTGCAGCTTTGGGACTTGGGACCCTGGCCCAGGCTCCACAAAGCCTCAGGCCTAAGCCGCACCCAGGCCGTACCCAGGCCCCAATGATGATGGGGCCAGCTTAACCTGGCCTTTCAGGGCTCGGCTCAGCTGGCCCCAGGGCTTTCAGGCCAGGCCGGCATAGAATTAGTCCATCGAACAGATGGCGCAACGAAAGAATCGGAAAGATGATCGCATTCCCCCGCTGCACAGTCGTGAGAAGCCGTCTCAAGATGCGGCACCCGGATACATTCCCCACCAACTGTGCCCGATATTAAAAAGCCAAGCCAAGTGCCCCAACGATGTACCGAGTTGAACGGCAGAGATTGACAGCAGAACAGGCGCAATTTTATTGTAACAATGCATACTTAGAATAAGTTATGTTACATAAGTAGAGCTATAATTCTGCGCACAAAAGCAACACGGGTTCTCTATATAGTACAATCAACAGTACGAGGATGTAGGATACAGACTGACGCAGCGAATCTCTGGTGGCGATGACTATGGGCGGTGATACAGATGTGGCGACGCGATAAAAAGCGGGTATAAGTAGAAAGGCACAGGTATCAGGAACACGATGTGTCTACCAGGAGAACCGGCTGCGACCCTGGACACTCCAGGTGATGATGACGGCAACGAACAACAATCAGCATCGCCAATGACAAAGAATACACAAACGGCATTCACACGTCGACGCGGGAAGAAACGAAGGGTTGAATAACTTCCTGACCAGAATCCAGCTCGCCAGGCATAACGAGCACCAGCTTAAAGAAAGACGTGTCTTCGAGTGCAGGTGTGATGACAGACTCGCAGGGCTGTCCGAAAGGGCATAAGGGGATTTAGTCCTCCTCAGGTACTTCGCATATACTGGAAAGAGATTGCTTGCGCGAGTGACCGCGGAGACTGGCACTGCTGCCTCTTCGGTGGTGCCCAGATGTTCTCCTCTGTGTAACTTGGGGTACACCTGCTGCGGGCAGGGTGAGCGAAGGACCACTGCTGAGTGGAAGGACTGGTGTGACTTCCTCGGAAAGGGAAGAGAGGGAAGAGTTTGGAGAAGAACTGTAGATGATATAAGGCTCTTCTTCCTCTTCCAAGCAAGGGAAAGGGACGGCAGAAGCATAAGATCCGAGACCCGCATCATGGTAAGAGAAGGGAGAATAAGACAGGCCTGAGCGGCCAAAGATTTGCTAGGGAGCGCAAAGTCAGAATGAATGACCCAGTCTGGGAAGAGCACGCGCACCAAGTTTTTCTGAGCGTTTGTTTCCCGTACCCACTCTGTGACGCGTCGAATCCATTCCCTCTGCTTGAGAAATTCGATGCGGTCTTTCCTCTGCAGAGCGGATTCGGAGAAAATTTTCTGTCTGCCACGGGTGTCGTAGACAGGGGTGGAGTTGGAAGAGAGGTTGGAGGGCATGTGGGAGTCCTGTAAAGGAGAGTCGTAGGCGAGCATGGTATGAGACGGGAGAAGCGGTGGTGGTGGTGGGTGATGACGATGGTGGAGATGAACAAGGGGATATGTGTCAGACTTTATAATCCCCTCTGGCGGTCTAGAGCGCGGGTCGCGTGGCTGTGTCGGGATTGTCAGGGATGTCTAGGATTAGTCAGCGGGCAGTACAATGTGGTCTATGTGCTACGCTCCTCCGACCGCCTCTTTAGTCCCTCCGCCATCGCCACAAAGCCCTTTCGTAACCCGCTTGCGACGAGTATCTTGATCAAGTATGCCAGCAAACCGTTGAATACTTCGATCGTTTCATAGCGCGTCTGCTTTCGCCCATCCTCCATCACCTCGACCAATGCTTGCCACCGCATTGAGTGGAGCAGCCAAGAGGGAAGCCCGGTGGTCTCCCATGCACAGCGGTAACTGTCGGGATCGAGCGCGGTTATGACTACGAATGCGGAGCTGGCGGGAAGTAACTTTGGGGGGTCGAAGGAGGGTGGGATGTGCACAGGATGAATGTGCATGTGTGAACCGACGCGTGGAGTCTGCTGGGACGCGGGAAGTGGCAACTTGGACTCATCAGTGAGGCGTTGGTTTCGACTGCGCCGCAGTCAAGATGTGTGCAACCGACCGCTAAGCATCAGACAACGCATTTTAGTCCAAACGACGAGGTACATACACAAAAGCGTTCCTACAAACGGTGTCAAGCCAGTGCTGTGTCATGGTCGGACGACATACCATTCGTGATATGACCCCCAATCCATCAAAACTCGCCACACAGCGTCGCGCGGTGCATCAATAACGATGGACGCCGAGACGGCTAAAACGCCTTCCGAGGCAAGTGGAGGAATACCTTGATTGGTTGACATGGTGGATGTCAAGCTTGCAAAACTTATGATCACCGCCAACGGTTTGTCTCCATAAAAGGCAGCTAGCCGCCAGCCACATCAGGAGACGGTCACCATGACACAACACACATGTGGGCTAAAGTGCTGGGGGATACATTAGCTGCGGACTGCGTGTCGATATCCTCAAACAAGATCGAATTCCAACATTTCTTCGAGATTTGCCAGTTGGTCAAAGCCCCGGTGACCTAGGGCCCTAGGGGCAATTGATGACATAATCTACTTGGCGAAAGTTTTGTCTAATCGTTGGTTGATAGCCACTCAAGTAGTACTGCTGGCGGGATGCCGTCCGCTCTCGCAGCTCAGCTCGCCGCCTCAACGTCCCTTAACGCGTCCCTGCTACAGGATAGATCAAAAAAGAGGAAAACAGAGTCGTATCTATTCACCGGTCGTGACGCCGACCTTCACGACATTGATTCCATTCACGCTCTTGCCTCTACCGCCTTCTCTCACCTTCGTTCACTCTCTCCTGCATTCTCATCTAAAACTGTCAAACTCGGACCAGATGGAACCACTTCTTCGGTGGATTTCGAACAAGAGTTATTTTCCGATGCCGCTAGGGCTCTCGATCGCACACTCCAGACAAAAGACGTCAACGCGACTCTCGATCGGCATATCAATGCCTTTTTGGCTCTTCTTGGTCCGTGGCTTATGGAGGTTCCCACAAGCAAAGTTCTGGAATGGCTTGTCAGGCGCTTCAGGTATGCTTCATTTCACCTTGCTCGTATTACTGACCTGCAATATGTGACAGAATCAACGAGTTTAATGTAGATGCTCTCCTCGCATTGTTTATTCCGTACCACGAATCCCCGCACTTTGTCAAAATGCTCTCGATATTGCACATCCAGTAGGTGCACAAGCAACAACACACTTTGATGCTGACAGGTCATTCAGGCAGAATTCTTTATTTTCGTTTTTACTCCCGTTCAAATCGGTGGCAAAAGCCCTTCCGCGCAGTGCGTTGATAAAGGCCATGATGTCAAGTACAGATGTGGCACGTTTCGTTGCCAATATTTTCCCAGCCGCTACCAAATGTATACTTGCTGCTTCGTCATCCGTCATGTTTCGCTCAACGCTCTCCTAGGTTCGCACCTACATCGTACATTGATTGCATTTCATGTTGCTACGATGCACGACTATATTTCTACTCTACCATCTCTAGACGACGGCGTCCTCGCTTTCGTTTTGCCTTCTTTGCTCACTCCCCTTCAATCTCCACAGAAGGATGCCAACGTCGTGGTAAGTTGTCCTATTGCGTATTCATTGCGTGTTGCTATAGCCATATTATGATCAGCTTGGAAGTTTTACTCTTCTATGCATTCTCTCGCTGAGAGTAAACCTAAAACCCGCCGCTGTATCTGTCATCATCAGCGCAATGACAACTCAAGTCCGCGGAGCTCGGGGCTCCGGAAAGGGCACCGTCTCTACTGCACAGTTCGTGAAAACTGCTGTGGTGATCTCTTCATCACAAGAAATCGTTCAGGAGCTTCCCCTCAGTGCGTGCCAGTTATGCACAAAGATGGCGTATGTATCTTTCTTTGTCATCTCGAAATTTCGTTTACAGTGTGGTTTCAATAGTGGATTCACCAGTGAGATAAGCAACAGTATGGCGATGGTCGGTGCCGAACGTTTCATTCTTCCTCTCGTTCGGTCACTGAGTGGACGGTGGGCAGTTCATCGTACCTTCAGTAATACAACTCTAACTCGATCTTATGTAGCATCCATGAGCATCGAGTATCGTCACTGTTTTCTACTTTGATAAATACTCCGAATACTCCCTCGTTAATCATCAAAGAATTATGTCGCATCCTAATCCGCATTGCTACATCCGCTCCCGATGAGGACCCCGGAGAGGCTGAAACTGAGACTGGGGGAAACAACACGCGAGCCGCGCGTTCATTACTCTCACTCATTCATCAACGCCATCTTGAGTTGCTGAAAGATATTGCGGATGAATTGATTCCAAAAATTTGCACGGGGGCAGGCGAATCGAACGAAGACAGACAAGCGCGTAGAAAGACGGCAAATGAACTCCTAGCCTCATTTTCTCTCGTAAGGAACATCTCATCCACAGATATTCTTCCAAACTAAAACAATAGGAAATTCAGAACCACCCATTGGCAGAGTCCAGCAGTGTAAACGAGGTTATAGTTGCGTCCTCAAGCACGTCAGAGGATGTGCGTGTTATGGCGGTGGAGAAAATTTATTCGTCGTTGAAAACTGCGAACGATACCTTGTCTGCTCAGGATATGGTGCGTTTTTCATTTGTTCCTTGACTTAATCTCATGACGCATTAGGCTTCCATCCAATCAGCGTTGCTCGGTCGTGTCTATGATACTCACGTACGGGTGCTGCAGGCGCTGTATGAAGTACCTGATCTATTCCTTTCGACGATCGTCCCTGTTACATCGCCTCCGCAGTTATTCGACGTTATTTGTTCTCAGATACTCCCCACACCTCCCGCGCGGCCGATCTTATGGGCACATGCGGCATTTCTCGCTGGGCCATTTGTCAACGCATATCCAGATTTCACTTCGGCTGTCCAGCAAATTACACTTTTTCCGTTCCTGTTAGCTTCAAAAGCAGAGTTCAGGACAACACGTGGTGTATGGGCGACCATAAAAGAGAGTGGAGGGTTCCGGACGGGATGGTTACGGGGCTGTGTCGAAATTTGGGATCAAGTTTCATTTTCGGAAGAAGATATTGACAAGGATGGTAGCAACGAAGTTAACGAGAAGATTTGTGGGGTCAACCTGGATGTTGCTTCTAAGATAGCAGGTGAGGGGCCTTGACGTAGGATATGTTCGGACACTGAAACGACAATATTTATAGAGAACATCCTCGTCTCAGAAAATAGCGTTCAGGACATTGACATTTTATTGTCTAAGTTGCATGATTCCAATTCGCATGCTCGAGCATTGGCATACTTAGTGTGCCGCGCGCTGCTGATACAGACCTCCGGAGACCAACAGATATTGTTGGCCCTTCGTTTCGTTCGTTCTATACCCGTCGCGTCACCAGAGGCAAGGGACAGCTTGAGTTGGGAAGAGGTGAGTCCAACCCCAAGTCTCGCTGAGAGTTCATTGTTCACGATGATTTCAGGCGTTGGATGCACATCACGTAGGTATGAAGCTAGTGGTGAAACCAGGAGGACGAAGTACCATCTATGTCCTGCAAGCTTCGATCCTCGCCCTTATTCCCGCTCTTCCCGCCCCTCCTGAGTTTTCGGCGGGTTGGATTTCAGTACTCCCCATAGTACGTACACCAAGTCTCACTCCAGTCAGTTGACCTGATGTACCAAAGACCGAACAGATTCCTGATGACCCAGGCCAGCGTTATCTATCCTTGGCACAGGAAATATATACCCTCGCCGTCACAGCTGCGGGTTCCGTACCCAACGAGTTCTCGACGTCCGTTCTGCGAACGCTCTTTCTCAACCTGAAGGATAGTTCACTAGCGTTTCTCCTGGGGATTCTTCTCTCAGCATCGCCCTCTTTAGAAAGAGTGAGAACGCACGCCCTGTTACATGTACTTGCGTTCATTCGTGGCCATTCCGGCGATCCTACCATCGACTTTCAAACGGTGCTCCCGTCGCTGATTGCTGTTTTATTGGATGCACGAAGCGACAAATGTGACCGCTCCTTGATCTTTGAGACTATAGCATTGTTCAGCAGCCCCTCGAGCAAGACGTTTATGTTCGGTTTGAACACATTATACGGACCAGCTTCCTGTGAGTTTTTGGATTACGAGGAGGATTGCTGACGAATGTACGACAGCCGGTTTGGAATGCATTGGCACCAAGGATCTAGCTTCATATTTAAGAGCCCTTGTGGGCGACAGGGAACAAATCATCCAGGATGCAGACTATATGCAGGTATTCCATCAGAAACACTTGGGAAGTTCGAACAGGAAGTACGAAAAAGATCATCTCATTGTTATTTGTTTTTGACGATCGCATGTAGACACAAGCGTCGGGTATTGTGCTTCCTGCTGTCGCATGTCATCAACCATCCTTTCCCATCGGCTCGGATCGCACTGCTTCGCTCCATCGAGAACGTCGTTGATTTCTCCAAACCCCACATGTTACTCCCGGTCATGAAGAATCTTACGCAAGACGCTACATCTGTTTCAGAGGTGTTTGGAACTTCATTTGAGGTATATGTATCGCTTGTCGTCAGCGGGTTTCTCAGCATTACCTCGGCGGACCTCGCAAACCGAGATAACAACGATCTATGGGCTGTGTTCATCGCAGGACTCCGGTTTTATTTCCGCTCCAGTCCGTTATTTGCTGATATCATGTTACCATTCTTACAATGCCAGACAGACTCGGATGCATCGGCACGAGAACTGTATGCGAATGCTATTGGGCAAAGGCTTTTTGTGGATCTCGATCTTGAGAGACGTTCGGAGGTTTGCACGGTCTTATTACAGGCAGGTAGTGAAGGCGGTGAGGCAGTAGGTTGATACACGATATATCCTTTGATAAGCCACTCACGCATCCAACGCAGTACGAAGCATCCCGAGCACTCCTAGGGAAGCTCCTCGAAGACGTTGCATTAATCGCACATCTTCTCGCACAATTCCGACCAGAACAGGTCGAGAGCGATTCGCCTGCGAACAAGCGCGCCAAGTTGGACCAGTACGTTCGCCATCATGATCAATTGCGCGATAGACTAACGGCCTCTTTAGAGTCCCACCCGCCTCTGAGCTCACTAAATTGCAACCGTTGAGTTTATTGGCCGAGGTGCTTGGGACGACGGATATTCCGGGATCATTGGATTTGGTATCTACGCTTTTGGAGACACTCAACAAGATCGTTCGTTCCGACCTTTGGGGCCCGTCGGACACAAACTACGTCTGCCAGATGTTGATGGCTGCGATAGAAAAGAGTGCAAGCAGGGTCACAGTAAGCAGTTTTCTCGTATTACTTGCCCTCATCACTCGATGGGATATCAGGAACCCCCGGCAATCCCTGTCCGACTGGACGTCCTGGTCGAGCTTATCAGGGGTTAGTAATGTTGTACTATGCTCATTACCAGCCACTCAAAGCACTTGCCAGTTACTGACAATCCTCAAACATTCAACGAAGCTTTGCTGTTGATGGCCCACTTGGCCCGGCTTACTCCCGACTCCGTCCTTCACAACATCATGCCTATCTTTACGTTCATGGGATCCAATGTTTTCCATAGAGATGATTCGTATAGCTTCAAAGTGGTCCAGAATGTGAGTCTGCATTCATCATTCTTCGAAACGAGTTAGCTCAAGTGTTCGGCACAGACAATTGATAACATTGTGCCAGTCATGGTGTCATCCCTGAAAACAAAACACTTGGACGGCCTCAACTTGTACATTGGAGCGAGGGATTTTCTGCGCATCTTCACGGATGCGTCGAATCATATTCCCCGGCATCGGAGACACAAGTATGTCCTTTCCCTCTGAATGCTGACTTGTTGCTCATCTGTCCCATCAGCTTCTTCGTGCACCTCTCTGAAGTCCTTGGAACGCAATCGTTTTTGGCTCCGATTTGCATGCTCCTTGTCGATAAGGTCACCAATCGAGCGAGCCGTCAAACTGCGGAAGAAGCTCAAACGACACTTTCACTTCCTACATCATTACTGCATCATTTCGACCGCTCATGGCAGTTGTTTGTGCGTTCTCTATGCTGACCGCCGAGAGAAAACTCACATTCTGTTTTAGGTATTGACAGAAGTATTGAAGGAATGTTTGAGGCTTAGAACCCATCTGGTGGCACCTGAAAGTGCTGGGCCTGCATTTTTAGATTTTCCGCGGTCAGTGTTAGGTATCCATCCAATCTCATTCAACGTGATTGTTGATATCACGTCGTAGGGATGGAGAACACTCTTCCTCCATTTCGGCGATGCTGAGACGGCGCATACAAGCACTTATTCTATTTGTGAGCACGTCCTTGACACCAGCGGTATCTGATGGAGTGCATGATGGAGGGGCTGGTAACACCACTGATGTCGTTACGCACCTGTTGGACCTTGCGACACTTCCCGTAGGTCATACCTCGGAAAGTGATCTGGCGATCATCGTCGGAGTAGCTCAGACTGGCATCGAACGCATCATGGACGTCATCTCCGCGAGAGAATTCCTGGTTGCGAGTCGCGTGATGTTGGCCTCGGACGATACGAATGTACGTGATTTGTGATTGTCTTTCAATATGGTCTGATTTCGCTCGCACTAGATCAAGACAGGGGCACTCGGTGTTGTTTCCGACAGGATACCGCTGGTAGGTGAAAAACTGCGCGAAGAATGTCAAGCGACGATTATTGAACTCGTCGGCCTCATCCGTGATATTATCGAGCGTCAATCTGCGGGTTCTTTGGTCGAATCTGCGCTCGCAGCACTCAAAGCTTTGGCATCTACCTGTCATCGCGGGGAAGAGGTAGCGCTCCTGTCTACCCTACCGCACATTCTCAAGGTGGTGCGATCCCGGACATCGGCCGCAGCGGGGGTGTCGACCTTGCCATACTTGATGTGAGTCCTTGTATCTCTCATCTCCCACCATTACATTGATCTGAGATGGTCTCATAAGCACGGCACTTGGACCACGTATCATCCCTCACTTTAGGAATATTGTCAAAGAGTGCATATCGATCCTCCGCGAAGGTCTCAAAGGGAAGACGCGTGCGTGCCGCGACCCGCTTGCCGTCATGTTACTGATTGGTCCCTCAGAGCTCCGTGATGTAGAAGAAACTACTCTTGCGACCCTCCACGGTCTTCTTTCGTCCTTACCTGCGTTCTATGGGACACAAGAGTTGACCGAGATTGCGATGCTCTATGTTGATTATAGTGCTTTGTCCATGTTGCAAAACAACCCTCTCACTGGACTGACCAAGGCGATATCGAAACGAACGTCACCCGAGGTGTTACTCCCTGTGTTGTACGAACTTTGGGCCAAGGTGGAAAAGGCCCCGACAAAGGTATGGCACGTGCCGCAAACTTGTCTGAAGCGATGACTTAGATAACACATCAGGAGGGCGTTTTTGGCATGATCGGATACTTTATGCTGTTCAAAAGAGCTTTGCACGCGGCACCTCGTGCGGAAATCCTCGATAACTTGCGGGCGATATTCAAGGTATTCATGGAAGCCTTCGACGTGAAGATGGAATTTGGGTTCACAGAGGTTCAGCCGTTTCCTGCACTAGTCGAGTGAGTCGCGGAGACTCACCTTGGATGTTTGACAGGGCGGACCTCACGTGATATCGGCGTTTACTGAGCTCGTCGTAAAGCTCAACGAGAACGCGTTCAGGCCACTATTTCGACGTATGCATGACTGGGCATTTGCAGACGAAAAGGGTGCGTGTGACGGTATGACGTGCTTGGCGATGAAGCTGACTTGACCACTCTAGCAACGGATCAGAGGAGGATCACTTTCTGCCATGTATACACTGCCCTGCTTGACTACTTCAAGGTACGTCGTTTGTCTGCTCGTGGCTAATGATTTTCTGATGTTCCAGCGTCTCTTCGCCAGGGCTTGATGAATCCGTATATGGCTACGCTTTTGCGTCCTCTCACTGAGGTGTTGCAAACCTTGGCGTCCTCATCAGCATCTTCCCCGACAGACTCTGCATTGTGGTCCGGCGTGATCGCAACCTTGACAAAATCCCTGGAAGCTGACGATGGTGGTATGTGTCATTCATAAATCAGCCCTCACTCCGCCAAACTGCTTCTTTGACAGGTTTCTGGCGTGAAGATAAATTATCTATACTCATTCCACATGTGCTGTCCCAAGTGCCCATCGTCGTCCGCTTCCCCACGTCGTCTCCCGTCCACTCCACGCCATCAGAGACAGAACCGAAAACGGCGCGCCGAGCCTTGGTGTCCTGTCTCGTCGCTGTCGTCGCCACCCTTCCTAGTACGTCGGCTGACCTGCTCAAGCGGCTCAACCTAGATCTCCTCATGCATACGCGTTCCGAGGATGCACGCGTACGTGTTCTGGCGCTAGAGTGCGCAACGGAAATGTGGAAGGCTGAGGGGGGTAAACTCATCGGTGAGTCTTCTATCCATGCCTCTGGGTTACCATGCTCACGAACACCACTTTTGTTATAGGATTCGTCGGTGAAACAGCGACGTTCATTGCCGAATGTGCGGAGGATGACAACGACAATGTTGTCCGGGAGACGCACAATCTCAAGAGTGCGGTGGAGAGTATGGCCGGGAGTATCAATGGGTTGTAGTGCTGAGTTATTCGCGCAAAGAGTAAAGAGGAATATGCGTGGTGATCGCGATTCGTCATCGTGCTCACTGCAATTGTCAAATGTTATATGATAATAATCTGGGGGTTGCTTTTACAGCGTATCCTAATTCCAGTCCGAAAGTGAAGAACCGCAGATCACTCTACGCAAGTATGTGATATGATGGGAGTATAGAAAGAAAGAGTTGCGGCTGCCTACGCCATATGCGCATGCGGTACCTGAAACAACCGATTAACAGGATACGATTGTTCAAGCTGACGCACAGCCGAGACAATAATCGTGGCCCTCTCTTGATCACATTGAGGTCTAACGTCTCGATCGCACCAAAGGGCAGTCACCACGGTGGAGATGTAGTCACAGACAGCACCGAAATAGGGATGCTGGAATAAGACCAAGGAAACCCCGGGAAGTGACGAGTGTGAAGAAGGGTCGAGTGGTAGAAGCAAGGATACCGACCCCCAACCATGCTCTTTGTACCCCGAGTAAAACTTGAATCGGTCGCCACTACGTCGAGAGATCCTCTTTGACAGCGTGAGTTCTGATGCAGCTAGGGTAAGCCGCCTGATCCGATTTTGTCACACTTCCGCACCCTTCGTCTACGAAAAAGAGATGGAGCAGATACCGACAAAATGGAACTTGAAGATTTGAGACCACACACTGACATTTCTCTCTTACTGTATGAGCGAAGAAGAAAAGTCAACGTTTCTGGTGAGCACCGCCGCATCGGAAGTAATATCTGCCTCATACTATTCAACTCGAAGCTGGCCCAAGTTGTGCGGCATCAAGTGAACGAAGAAAGGGACTAAAAATAGTATTCGAATCAAACCTCTGAGAAGATTGGAGCTTGCTTGAATGGTCTCCATGTTGTCAGGTGTCCGAGCTAGTGTTCATCGCCATTCGAAGGATTCCTGGCGCCACTGATGATCGTATCTGTCACGATGATGATGGATGGGGCTGTTTCGGTCCGCACGAAAGAAGGGCGTAGGCACACCGAATCTGGATTTTGGACTTTGAAGAATGAAAATTGCGTGGGGCAATCTGCGAAATCCAAGTGGCGCTGATGTCGCGGGTACAACATTTCACCGGCCCAGTGAGCCTCAGTCAGCTAGCATCAATGTCATTGCGGCTAATGCGGCTTTGATGGCATCATGGAAGGGTCCACTGTATGCTCTGCTGCAGTATATCTAGTCTGCTCTCTTAATGCGTACGTCCTTGCTTTTCTTGGCACATACTACATCAAGCAAATGTCTCAATCTGTTGTCGATGCTTTACAGTCTGCTTTGACTTATATTCAGCATAATAACTATTCTACCGGTATGTGGAGATACCTATGCACCGAGATTGATCTCTCAAATCCCTCTCAGTTGCCGTCCTTACTGCCGTTGGATATGACTATGGTGAATGGCTATATGTTCATTCCAAGTGCTGTGCTAAGCCGCCCGCAGTTCTTACATTTTCGAAAGAGGTGTGTATAGCTCACATATTCTGCATGGATAGATTTTCTACATTGATACCGTGAAGGTAGACTACATTTGGGTCAGTGGACAATCATTTTCATAGCCAATATGCACCTGAAGAGACCACAGAGCAAACAGTGGACTTGGATGTCTGTGTTGTTCATTATTGTCTGTGTCCTGCTGGCAAGTCTTACCACATCACCATAATAACCGTGTAACTTGATAGGTCCGTTATTGTGCCCTTCTGAGTTTCGCGTGAGTCAGAGGTTCTTGCAAGCCCACATAGTAAATGCCCACTCTAAATGTTTACCAGAGCCTCCGCCCTTCGTACGTATTACACTTGAACATGTGGTCCAATTCATAATCCTCTCCTGCAGTCGGAAGCACCTTCGTACCTGGTCCTCCTGAGGTATATTCCTTTGATGAAACCTACTTATTCTTCCGTTCAAACGCGTGTTTGCAGATGTACGTACTTATCCTACCGTCGATTCTCAGATCAGCTGATACAGGCCTATAGTTGTAAGCGTCCAAGCATCACCTTGCCTGCTCTGCTTGAACTTTCGAACATCAAGGTGTAACATTGAATACCATTGTGTTATGGACATACATTCTTTTTCTTGCCGCAGTTGATCGTGAGTCGCTGTTACGTTCAAAAATGAACCATCTGACGGTGTGATGATGATATAGTTGTAGTGGTCATCTGCGTGTGGTCAATGTATTATCGATCGAAAGTTATCCTTTGCACCATCCTCACTTTATTTTCCATTGAAATTGTCTTTGTTGTAATCACCACTATCATCTACTCCGCGGATACACAGTGTATGTTATGCCCAAGTGGTGCGCTGTGGGTCGCTGCAACTGACTACCTGTCGCGCCAGCACTATCCGTACAGATACTCGAATTTTCCATTTGCACGTTTCAACCACAGATCTCGAATACTTGGAATGAGGCAGCTATCTTCCTGCAAATCGCTTTCGGTGCAGCGATGTGTTTTCTAGCCATCATCCAATCGGCAAGGGAGTCTCTTCAAATGTACCGCGCGACAAAAAAGTGGCAATCCAATCGGTATATGAAACTACTTGTTCGACACGGCATCCTCTACTTTGTTGCGTATGTTCTCATTCTGAGTCATCTTACCCTCTCGTTCCCGTTGTTCAAGTTGAATTATCTGGGCTAATGGGATTTTGCATCCAGCATCTTCCTGTTCAACATCTTTACCATACTGAACGCCAATGGCAACAATGAGCCCTCAGGGTGGCGACAAACATTGTCGAGTGTTGCGACATATGTACCCGTATACACTCTCACTCCTCGATTTATCATGAACATGCGCGAAGTGTACGCACACGATATCCGAGGAAAACGTAGAGGTGGGGTTGCTACGGGGTTCAGCCTGTCGACACTATCTAGCCGTAGCGCCCTGACCACACTCCGGTTCGCAGGTGTTGAACAAGACGAGGAGACGGAAAGAGTCAGTGAGACGTCTGCCAGTGGTATATGCTAGCCCCTACCACATTTTTACGCCTAGCTTACTTCGAAACGTCTACGTAATGGCAATCATGACTTGGGCAGACTCTGATTGATTACACAATTACGAATGGCAAACACCTGTACAGTTCACCACATCACCAATACAAGGTCGTGCCCTCTCGAGCTGGCCGAATTCGACTCCAGCCGCACCACAACTTCTGTGCAATACCGCACGAATCCGAAGACTTACCTCTCTTCTAGCTCCTTCTTACTATGTGTAACGCGTTCAGAGCGTCAGAAAAAGCCATAGTGCGACCGTATGACACTAGGATAGTAGGCTGAGACCGAGAAATCAACTTGTGTGCCTAGCGTGATCTGCCAGTGGCTTTCTAGGTAGCGTTTTCAGTCGTCCTCGGTGCCGCAGTGAGTTCAGATGATGAAAGGGTCATCTAGCATGATTATGGAGTAGTGCGGGACCCCAGGTACGTATGCTTTGCTCTTGTCTTCATCCATTTGACCTGTAGTGCTCAGCTAGCAATCGTGTTTCGGCTTGTAATGCCATAGCTGTTTGTTGCACCAGACCTTTTCCGTCATACTTGATCGATTCGATTTGTTTCGATCGCCGTCGTTGTCTCCTAACTTTACTCTGACCTCTGCATGCCCTCGGCCTTTGACTAGTGACTTGCCAGCCGTTTCGACTCGGACGTTATGTAATTTGTAATTTCTTGATTCGGACTGCCCCAATATTAATTTAGAGATATTCTCTCACACCCTCTGCACAGATGTCCACAAACACCGCTCAGAAGATGTCAACGTAGTACTCAATTTGAAGTTTTGAGCACGCTGTCGCCGATCGAGAACCACTCATGCATTAGGGCTAGCCAGCAGTGCCAGTACACACCTGACATCCCATCACGATCGTCGAGCCAAATTTAGGAACCTGTGTTCCAGAAGCCCGCGTAGAACAGGGTGAAGGTTTGGGCGCATCTATGATCCCTGATCTTGCCAGGTTGATTCGGGATGTAAGCTTATTTTATCTCAGGCATAGCTTTTCCAAGCTAGCTACTCCATCAATGCCAGTGCCCTGCCAGTGTGTGGCCGGAGAACCATTAATTGTCGTCAGAGAGAAGTCGCGCAGCCTTTGCTATCGTTCATTTGCGCCGTGACAACAGTCCCTCCACCCC
>JBBPLQ010000086.1:0-59838 GCA_038089855.1 Royoungia palumana | reverse complement strand
ACATGAAATGGGACCTGATGAGTCCTTGGTGCAAGCATCCATCCAAGTTGGACAGGTGAGTTGTGTATATGATAGGAAAAGTGACCTGACGAGTCCTTGGTGCAAGTGTCTGTCCAAGTCGGATAGTGGAGTGTAATTCACAACAAGAAATAGGACCTGGTGAACCACTGGTGGTTTAGACCCATTGGAACAATCAGGACCATTGGAACAATCGGGACCATCGGAACCATTGGAATAGCATGGATGATAGAAAAAGGGACCTGATGAGTCCATGGTGCAAGTGTCTGTCCAAGTCGGACAAGTGAGTGAAATAGATAACAAGAAAAGGGACCTGATGAGTCCATGGTGCAAGTGTCTGTCCAAGTTGGACAGGTGAGTTGTGTATGATAGAAAAAGAAACCTAATGAGTCCATGGTGCAAGTGTCCATCCAAGTCAGACAGGTTGAGTGAGTGAGTAAGTGAGTAGGTTATGCTCAAACCCTAGGGTTAAGAGCTCTCTAGGGAGAGGGGAAAGAGTCTCATAGAAGATGAATACTTTGTGCAGTCAATTAGACCTAGGATCAAATGCCTCGGGATGGTAGTGGATGCGACTGAATAGTTGTCCGTGAAATACAAAGTGAACAAACAAGATTCGCTCGACTTCCATTTCCATGACAATAAAGAACTCGAACACAAGCGTAAAACCCCAAGTTGGATCTCTGCTTATGAAGTTGTGAAAAAGAGTATTCTCCCAAAATTAGCAGATGTTGGTCATTCTCTCAATGCTTGGTTCTGCCTGTACTGAATCCCTGACACTAGGGTTTGGGGATTTGCTCCGATTTTGTCAAGGACCAAGAACTGAATCCGACTGGCTTTGCTGAGCAGTTCATGAACTTGAATCAGCCGTACCACAAACATCTGAAGAGTTGCTACTGTGCGCCAGGATGATTCTTGCCACTGAACTAGGCAAAGATCTATTACTTTGCTAATCAAGACTGATTCAAAAGCGAGGCACAGTTATCGGTTCAGCCTGGGCAGATGTTGACAGGGTGCTGGCACACAAGTCGAACATTCCCTTCCTCCTCTCACCACTTTTCCATCCCTGCTTCTTTGCCCTCATCGCACACTCCTCGCATTGTTAATTTTGGCGTCAAAGTTCATGCAAGAGCACTGCTATTTGTTGGGTGTGGGTTAGCCCCCTTTGAGTTGCATTGGAGAAATTTCAGCTTGGTCACAGCACAGAGATTTGAATTTGCTGGAAGTGGAGTGCTGATGGGTTCCGAGTCATCACATGACCGACTTCACGAAGTTGTCATTCAGCTCAGCTTCTTGTCCCTCAGGACTTACTAGTCTTGTGTTCCATATCCTAGTACTCTTCATCACTCACCAGTAGTCTTCTAATACCAAGTTGGGCATTGTTCCAGCCCTTGTCAGAGCTCTGCTTCTATACATACTGTTCCAGTGACGACCACTTTGGATAAGGATCACATGAAATGTGAGTTACTCAGATTGGATTCATTGAGTTGCCATGCTCAGGGATTCCTTACTCCTTCCCAATAGACAAGCCTGCTGACACATGCACACAATTCAGTTCATTAGACTCGGTGATTCTGCGCACGAGTCCGGTTTACGAATAGCATCTCAGTGAGCGCACATGCGCAACAGGTGGCCACCTGTCTCAGCCAGAGCTTTTGATTCTCTTGTGTCAACTCGTCTGTGCAGCTTTTTGCCATCTGTTTGCAGTCACATCCCACCCACCCACTCATCCAATCCTTGCACCCACTCCCTCACTCCCACCCAATCACCCTGAGTCGGTGGGCTAAAGGTGCTTCGAGACTTCTCTTCACGTGCACAAAGCTCAAATTCTGGTATGTTGCCCTTCACTCCATCAGATCACCACTCAACTTTCACCTACAGGATAGTTAACCAAGCCAGACATCTGTTAGTGAGGTCGCCTAACAAGATTTCAGAGCAGGCCTGCTCAGGGTGGAAGAAGAGGCATGTAACAAGAGTGTAAGGTCTGTGGGGAAGTTGCTTGGCTGGGACTTGGAAAGATTAAGAGGGCCTGGAGAGATTAAAAGGAGGGTGCGCATTGACTGAGGGTGAACATCAGGGATAGTTTGGACCAAAGCTGGGCATATAACATCGTAGAAACCCCTCCAGACACAAGGTGATGTTAATGACCGTATACTTGGTGCAGGTATGTGATCTTATGGTTCATCCACATGTCATGTCCTCACATAGGGCCTATCAGGTCAATGAACAACCTTATTAAATTGAATGGATGAAGGTGGCCATGCTGACAATCGCAGTGGCTAGAAACAGTGGTCAATTGCATGCATTCATAGAAACTGCCAGTGGGCAAGGCCGTAAGTGTCCATTGGACCAGGTATGAGACTGCAGCTCACACCACAATTAATGATCGAGATTGGATCAGTAATACAGCCTGAGTTGTCAAGGAGCATCAACCAACCGGGTGACTTGTTTTACTTGAATTCCCTACTACAGTATTTCTATACCATCAAAGAACTTCGAGACACTGCTAGGCTGTTGGTAAAGCTAAGTGTCAAGGCCCTGGAGGACGAAAGTGGGAAGGGAAGAATGGATGTGTTGCTTGTAGAGTTTCATTTGCTGCAAATCCAGCTACAGGTATGCATGACCCATTTCACTGCAAGATGTGTCATATGCAGACTTTTTGATGTGTTGTAGCGAGCGCAATTCAATTGAGAAACTTTGCAGCCATACTAATCTCAGGCATATGTCAAATTTGGTGAGACGGTCTACATAAATCACTTCCTCAACTCAATGGATCCGCAAAAGGAGGCAAAGTCTGAATGCATACAGGCAGCGCTGAATGCTGTCTAGGTTTACTCACTGAAGATAAGGTATGGTTGGGTTCTTCACACATTTCACAAGTTCATTGGACTTCTTTAGCATGCACCGTTTGGCATTTGTCTTGATAGTAGGTTGTCAAGGTGGAAGTTGAAGAACTTCATAGTGATATTGCAAGACTGAAAGCAGAGCTGGAGGACTTATAGAAGGACACAATGTTTGCTTATGAACTCACATCAGTCTTTACTCACTGAGGCTCGTTGCCATCATTTTGGCACTACTTTTCCTACTCAGGGAACCTACCAGGCAAACCGGATGAGTGGTTCAGTACAATGACTCAAGTGTCAGTGAAATCAGATAGTTGAGGTGCTTGCAGATATCATTGGATCCAACATGAACCAATATCTGGTGCATAGTTATTTCGATGTGAAATACATTTGATTGACCATATGATTCTAGCTCATATTTGCTCGAAAGGTTCAGATATTGACATGCCAAGCAAGCTATTACATACTAGTCAAGTCAGGTACAGGAATCATCTGAGCGAAGATGTCCACAGGACTCGCCTACAGCTGTTCTAGATGAGCTAGTCGACCCGGGATAGGGGAAAAGGAGCAGATGCATCAATGCCACCAAGAAGAGTCAAGGACATTGGAAAATAGCGATGAATCTGTGAACATGTTGGGTCAAACGCACGAACCATCAGACCACCAAACCAAGGTACTCACCTGGGAGGACTCCAAGTGAGCCATACTCCTGGGCGGTAAAACCACCATACTAGGCACTTACCACAGTGTCCTGGGGTGCCTCATAGGCTATGTGAACCAGCATGTCAATGAAATGAACGCGCCGAGTCGAGTTGCAGGTCCAGGAGGGCAGAACTGGGTACAGGAGGCGAATACTGACATTGAAGTCGAATGGAGTGTCTTTAAGATATTGGGAACAAGCGCATCATCAAAACAAATACACCAAGTCCAGGTACAGAGGAGACCATTTACAGGTCCTGGAGGCATGGAGACAATCTGGGCCGCTGGAACAATGGGAATGGCGTCCAGATGGATGTGAAAGGATGCTGGATGGATGGTGCATGCTGCGACTCAAAACGAGTCGCAACAGAATCGCTAGCTGTAAAGCACACAAGTTAGCCCGAATGGCCCAAGAACAGGTTGGAAAACACACCCGAGTCACCCATACCATCCACTAAACTTCCCAAACAACCTGTTGAGCCCGTAAATGAGCTGTGTTGACGTGGGAAACAGCAGGTGCCAGCTAGAGATGTCAATTTAATGTGTGGGAGGGAACTCACTCACCATTTCACTGGACCATGCCACAGCCAAAGCAGACCATTCAGAGCCATGTATATGTACCAGAGAAGGTATAGAACTGATGGCAAGATACAAAATGCGAAGATGATGGCACAGGAGCCAATCCGCATGCACATAGCATAGAAGAATTATCAGTGGGAGTATATCTCACCTGGGTCGAAACATGTCACTAAATCTATACCTCATTTGACAGCCCATAAAGTTGTATCCTCCACAGGGACCATTTGGGTATGGAAGAATTATCAATGGGGGTATCTCTCATCTGGATCGAAACACATCACTAAATTTATACTTGGGTTTGATAGGCCATATCGTATCCCACGTTCAACGTCAACCTACAAGAGACTCAGTAGGATAGTATGCCACCCTACGTCCACCCAACCTTCCCGATTTAAGCCAGACTTTCATGCTTCGAGGCGTTGTGGATGCCATGGATCAGTTCAACAACCAAACACTTTCTCCAGGTCCTGCTAGTGCACTAAGCTCTTCCTCACTCTGTTCCTCAAAGAAGCACACACATTCTCAGTCTATCAGCAGCATTCAAGCCAATCTTCCACCCTTGAATTCCACCCCTTCAGTTTCTTCTCATGCCAGTGGAAGTCGTCTGTCCAAGTGTATCTCTGCACTTGCAGAACAGCAACCTTCTCTACAACCTCTGCCTTCGTCACATCCCAGCAAGCGGAGCTGTGCCACACCTGCTGTAGAGACTGGAATGATGTCAGTTATCAGTGGTTTGACAGGTGTGCTCATGCGCATTGCTGATGTTGTTGAGCCAGCTACCCAAACCCAGTCCACCCTGGCTCAAACCCAAACCCAAACCAACCCTTCTGCTGGCAGCGACCAGGTCTCCCTTGTAACGATAATCCGAATCTTGAATTCCGACTGTGTTCTCAACCTGCTACGTGTACCATTAGCAAACCTTTTTATGCGGCATTCCGACATAGCACTGGTTTATTATGCACTGGAAGACAAGCCTTCACACCAATCTTTCGCTCTGTTGTAGTATGCAGAACACATAGGCCCGCTACCACAGGGTCTGGACATCTCCACAAACGACACTTCCACTTCTGCCTTGGCCTCTGATGGTCCATCGTCTTACATATGTGCCACCACCATCTGTGCCACCACTGTCCATGCCACCACTGTCTGTGCCACCACTGTCCGTGCTACCACCATCTGTGCCACCACCATCCGTGCTGCTGTTGCCTGCCACACTTCCTAGTATGGCCATGACATCATTAGAGTCATGATTTGGCTTGCCTACAGTTACTGATAGTACAGCCCTTTCAGCATCATCTGTCACATTTGCAGTGTCCCCACTAGGGCCACCACCACCCCCTTCATTGATACCCATATCTTCCCTGGCAAGCAGTACCACCATGACATCCAACTCTTGGTACCATCCATCCGATAGCTACAGTCTATATATGTAGCATCCGAACAACTGCCCGGGTTCAAGTTACCAGCACCCATATACGTATACATACCACTGGCACTATGGCTACCACTAACTATGTACAGCCTCCAATCTCTGGTGTCAATATGCAGCAGCAACCGTCCAGTGGACTTGGAAACAGCAACGAACATGGTTTGTACAGTGGTCCAGGACTTGACCCAGAGATCTTTGATATGTATGATGAGTAGCCAAACTTTATTTTGTACTCAGATCCACTTGGTCTGGGTTGTTGTCTGTGTGTAATGCCATCCATTGAGCTTTGTATCGTGAAATATATTATGGTTGATGTATTGAACATGATTGCAGTGATGTACAAATTACCCTACTGTCTCAAGCACCTCACCCCGCTCTCACAATAACCGTAAATAGTCCTGCCACATCTCTATTGCAATCCAGTCACGCAACGGGTTTTGGCATCCCTGGCCCACTTCATTGCCTGGCAGTATTGCTCTCTGCCTATAGCTGAAAACATCAGGTGCATCGTCTAGGATAGGATCATGGTTCTGATTGCCGAAGTCAGTGTCATGAATGCAGATAAAATTATGTAGTGCACGAAGTGTGATCGGGATCCATGCTTGAGTGTCTATCTTGTAAAGAAGAGCAATGAGTAAGATGCAAAAACAACATTTCAGCATGCCAGTGTTTGATGATGTTCCAGGCTGATGCATGCCACAGGTTGAATAATTCTTCTTTGTTGGCAGGTCTGACTGCATACATGTGACTCAGTAGAAGGATGCAAAAACGATGGTGTGGCATACCTAACTTGAGCACGTCTCCACTTGGCCAAATGATACCTTATGCCATGGTAGGGAACAAGGACTGTTGATCGGGAGGGAAATCCGAGGTCAGCTAGTATATACTTACCAGTTGGTATCTTGAAATCGTACACCTTTGCATCATCATAGATATGGGCACCGGAGGCAGAGCCCTCCCAACCCGTTAAGGCATATGTAAATTGAAGGTCAAAATCACATGCAAAAAGACAGTTTTGCAATAAATTCCTTTTTCGGCCACAGTACCATGCACTGGTGGTCCCTGGTGGCACTGCTGGGATGTGGCTACCATTGACTGCTCCGACCATATCCTGGAAATATGGCCAGAACTTTGGGTTGTTGTGAAACTGGAACAAGACCGGATCTTTGCCGGGGCGGTGAACATATGTTATATAGAATGGTGCTGTGCTGAGAATCAGAATGATCTTGTTGAAGTAGCTACAAAGAATTAGCACAGCGCAGATAACTAACAGAGACATATACCATGAGATAGTCTCTGTTGAGTACTGGAATCTTTCTGCAATGTGACGCATGGGCAGACTGGTAATAGGAATATTGCAACTTGTTCTTTGAGCGAGATGTTCTGGGAATCTTGATGTCCATATGAGCAGAGGAGGGAGACAAGCTGCCAGAAGGCTTCTACATGCAAGCCAAGCTCACATCGGATCCATTCTGGATGGCTGGTGATGAGTTCAGCAACCCAGCCTTCGCCTGTGAGGATTGAGGTATGATATGGTTCTGGTTCATGGTGGTTCGTGGATTCGAGAAAACCAGAGATAGCGCAGACGGCAGTGCCAATGATGAGAGTGAGATATTGGTGGAAGCAGCGTTGTTGGGCGGGGGTGAGTGTGTGCAGTGGCGGCATATATTGATTGATGAATCACAAGGGGGGGTTGCCCACAACTGATTATCAACTGAGTTTCAAAGCGTAACCCTGAGTTTGCTGTCACTAAAGCCACAAGCGATCTAACTTAAGGTTGGCAAGCACTACGCAGGACAACCAAACTGGCTCTAGGACATGATCATACTTTCTTCAAGGATCACAGCAAGAGCAATGGTACACAACATTCTTGCTCAGGATGGACCAATGGCCAACACCCAGTTGTAGGTGTGAAACTGCAGGAGATTTTGTCCACGAAAGGTCCCTTTCACTGCATCTGTAGACAACACTGACTGAAGGTTCCAGAGCTCATAGAAGTCTGGTTGGATGGCAGCATATTGGGAGCACTTGCTCACAGTGATGATTCTATACACCTCATCGGTCTCAGTTTTCAAGCTCTTTGCTCGTGCTTTGAGTATGTTTTTTTGTTCCTTCCAGCGAGTCAGGCAATCCTCGGACGTTTCGTTCTGATTGGCTTTCTGTTCTTCCTTCACAGGCTTTGATAATGCCTCATTGCCAGATCTGTCCTCCTCATTGGATAGGCCCTTGTCATCCTCATTGTCCTCATTGTCAACATTGCTGTTCTTGTCGTTGTCTTCCAGTTCAAATTCATTGTTGTCCGGTTCGTCCTCTGACTCTGCTTTATTTTTGCCCTTTCTCTTTCCTTTCTGCAGCGCAGTCTTTATTGCCATATCGCCTTTCATGCTTTTCCCAAACATTGCATACAACAATGTCTGTGTTGTCAAGCATGTAGGGAGTGGCATGGTGGTGAGCTTTGCCTCCATATGGAGGAATGCACCAAACTCGTTGAATATGAGAAGGACGATCTACCATGCAGTCAGTAAATCGGATGACCATGTACACGAATTGCAACACACCTCATCCCATGTGTACACTTGCTGATCCGCATCATACGATGGGTGAGCATATATCACCTGGATCATGTCTGCTGTTGCAGCCCCTGGTGACCACTCTTTCAGATGAACATGTTCTGCATAGCAAAGTGGACTGAACCAAGAAGATAACTAGAAGAAGTGACACATGTCAGTTGATCATATATGATGAGTATGATGCGTTGACATGTGTGATCTCAGATATCATCGTTCTGCACATTTCCTGGAGTTCAGGAAATGTATGATAACACAGTATCGCATTTCAAACAACCCAATCAATACAAAATTGGATCGCCTGTCTTGGACAAATGTCTGAGCACAATAGACACTCGCTCACCTCCATCAATGCTCTCTCTATTTGTCGAAGATGGTCCCTGAAATGTTTGAATGCAGATACGCACATGAATGGCCACAAGGTCAGTTCCCCTGCTTCTCCTTTTCGTTCCAGAACAAGGCGCATCTTTGGCATGCACGATTTCAACACTTTCTTCATGTCCTCAGAGATGCAGTTCATCACCCCCTCCATTTCCATTATTTTCACGATCCCCCTGATCCCCTTTGGAACCTTGTGTGCATACATCCCAAATGTTGACACCCATTCTTTGCTTGTTCTATTGCATAGGTGGTGAGTTGATGGTGCATCAATGATATGATTGATGAAACATTTGTCCAGACCATCACGCACTCTATCGCTGATCGCCGTCTGGACAGGCTCTGCTCTCATGAGCTTCTCATACAATGCGTTCAGATTCTCCTTCGCTACAGTCATTCCACCTCCATGTCATCGACTCTCCCTTAGCAAATCTTCATATTCATCCATCGTCAATTCTACTGTGTTGAAACACAAAGAGAGACGCTCTTCCATTTGTTTCATTATGTCCATCAGTAGCTATATCATGATTTGGATTGTATTTAGCCAAATAAACAATCTGATGATGTATGCACCCCTCCTAAGGCCGAAAACTTCATATTATAGAACGTGTTGAAGCACATCACCTTCAATAGAAAGTAATGCGAACCTGCTCAGTTGAATATGTCCATCAACATCCATACATAGTCTTGTCAAAGAAGCTCGTGCTGTTTCGCTGCTGGTCCCTTCAACTTCGGGATCAACTTCACGTCCCAGAACATTTATTTCTCGGTCAACAGCCTCTTAAACATCTGAATCAATCCCTCCTCCAGTGCTTCCTTATACACATGGTTTGTCTCGTTCCTTGAGATGTGCAATCCTAACTCCTGGTCCACTTCCTCTATACAACACAGAATCAGTACCTTCTCCATGTAAACACCACACACACATCGGATATGGTCTTATCGTGCATTTCCTGTATGTCAGGAAATCCCCAAAATCGGCTAACGGTTCATAGTATTTCACTCACCTTCATCGAACAGAGAAACCATCCATTCCACTTTGTACCCCAGCACACCCCCCAACCTGTTCAGCATCAGCTTCAATGTCTTGTTTGCATACTTCAACTCTTCTGGCTCAATCTTATCCTCCGGTGTGTTTTCAATCCATTCGTATTGTCCTTTGTACGTCTCATAGTCCGTCTTCTGCCATTTGTACCATTCTTGTAGCACATACGTCTGGTGTCACCCACCTGCAAGCACTATCTTGAAATCGTTGGGGATCCTCTCTGTGAATTGCACAAGAGGCAGCTTCTCTCCCAGGTTTGCATCATCACTGTATGTGTTAAGACCAGGTCAACTCCGGTCAACTCCGGTGACTCCGGAGTTATGCGCACGGGTAGGACCTTGGCTTCAGCGACTTGGAGCAGAGCGCTACACCCTTGCCTGGGTCTCGGAGGTGGTCTGGATTTCGGAGGAACAGAGGTTTGGACTTAGATGTTGACTAGCAACGAAGTGGAGTCAGAGTAGACGAGTGAGGCTTGAGTCAGAGGTCAGAGAAGGAGTTGAATCTAAGTTGATATTTGAACTAAGGAGTTACGACAAATACATACGGGTTTATATATGGAGTAGGACTCGGAGTCTATAGGACAAGAACAGAGGAGGTCATAACAAAGACAGGACAGTAAGGTTTGGAAAGGGTCAATGGAGAATGGAGATGAAGAATGGACCTAAATAGCAGAGCAGCGGAATGAAGGGCTGCGCACTCAAGCGAGTCGCAGGGACGAAGGTAACTAGGGTCTAAATCAAATACAGAGTGAATTGTATATAGGAATGGAGAATGGAGAAGCGGAGTACAAGTCCGAGTGTCAGGGATGCATACTTAATGAGATATCGAACGAAACCCACGGAGTTAGATCTGGAGTAGCGTCGGAGGTCAGACTTGCAGATTAGGATATGACAGTACATCTTTGCTTTCATCCATGTCTTCGGAATGACCACAGGCATCACATGCCATGGATTTAGTCGATCCAGTCTGTTGATTTGAAATGACTCCATCATCCAGGCAACATGTCTTGCATTCAGCTCCCTTGGATTCCATTTCCTGAATTCAAGCTGATCAAAGTGTTCCAGCACATCCAGCCTCACATATCCAAGAAGCACTGCTTTCCCCTTCGCCTCCTTTCGATTGATCGCTTCCATTGTCACGTCCAACGTCGGTCTCTCTATCCTGCTCATGTCTAGCAGTAAGGTTTCTTTCACTTTCTTGTATTTCTTCTCTTGACATGAATGTCTCACATTCACAAATGATCTATTGCATCACTCACCGATCCATCCCCTCATTTCCCTTTCACATTCTTTCCTCCATCTTTTTTCATTGTTTTCAGGCCCATCATGCGCTTTCTTTGGATCGTCAGGTTTGTTCTTCACTAAATACTGTTAACAGGTTTTCCTCTCCAAGTCTGACATCCGGATTCACTCATCGCGACTTCTGATAATATCTCGCTATCATCCCACATTGCTTAGTCCCTATTTGCAACATCTTCTCCTATTCATACTCATCCACTTTGATTAGATCGCTGATCATTTCGATCGATCATGATTTTGTCACAATGTGAGTGTTTATCCATCCTCCAGTCAATTTCTGATCATGTACCAGGACATGTACTCTTCCATCATATACCATTTGCATCTATCCAATCATATGTGAGTTATCATTCTAATTCATCATGGTCTTCATACAATACACATGAGATTTCTGATGGTGTACTTGCATATGTATATATCTATGCTACATATGCAGGTACACCATCAGATATCTTCTATATCACTGATCAGCACTTCACACTAGTACCACTCTCATCTCTGTCCCCCCTTTTTCATATTATCCTATATCACACATTTCCTGAGATCTAGGAAATGCACACCAGAGGGGGTGCTACTATCTGACATGTTGGTAGGTCAAATCCAATCATAAGACACAAAAGGTGTGATTTCTTATTCCTATTCCTATTCCTATTCCTCCCTTCTCATCCAGATCTTACTGATACTCTTCTAGTACTAGTAGTACCAACTTGTCTGTATTCTCCATACAATATTCCATACAATTTATATCTCCTCTCCTGGGTAAGTTCTTGCATTCCATCTCATAATCCTTGTTTGTGTGCATTTCAGAGATCACAGGAAATGCGCACAAATAGGGGTTCAGCATCACATATCATCTATGATAACTATCTTTGTGCGCATTTCCTGTTGTTCACGATATGTGTGATATGGTGCTTTCAATGTTCACTCTATTTAACTGTATGGTCTATGTTTTTGTATTTCATTCAATTTTATACACTGTTTTCCCTAGTATTTTAGTACTTTTATTTCATAATGATTCTGATATGGTACTAAAACCCTACTGTTACCTGAACTCCCTTACCAAAAACCATATAGAATCTTGGATTGTGATGTTTTGTAGATCACCAATTGTCATCTGTGAGTGATCATTTATTCTAAGTTCACCTTACATTTCCAATCTCATTTTGACACTCAACTCACCATGGCATTCCATCCTACTCAGCCCCCCATCATCCCACAATTCCTATCCTCCATTTGCAATCACATCCAATTGGTTATCTTGCTCCAAATCTTTGCAGGTCTCCTTTTCATCTCTGAAGCTTTTTGGCTGTTAGTAACTTGTTTTCTGGTATATTTTCAATCACTCACTATGTCTGTATATCCTTCTATCCCTCTGATCACTTCCTACTTCATAGATTACCCCTTTTTGCGCATTTCCCATGGTCTCCAAAATGTGCACCAAAAGGGGGTTCAGCATTAGAAGTCGTGTTTCATTGTACTTACCATATTTCATTTATATTCTTTGTATTCTGTATGAATACAATGGTTATTTTTCGAAACATTCAAAGGTACAAACTGACTCACTGAATGCACCTGTCCCACCTCCAATCCACTTCTTCTCAGTAGAAATCTTGTCTAGCTTCAATCTGTTTTTGTTATCATATTGTATCGTCATGACTGTCAGATCATAAGTCAAGAGATAGAGTTCTATGACAGCAATGCCAAACATTCCTTTGTTAGTTCTGGCTGATGTAAGTATATACTATCCTGATTTGTCCATTATTACAAATCATATATACCATATATACATATCTTCTTGATGTGATAAGTACGTTTGTGTGCATTTCCTGCGGTTCACAAAATGCATGATACTGTACCCTCAATATTCACTCTGTGTAACCCTACTTAGTCTACATTTTTGTATTTTCTTTCAATTCTATGTACTATTTTACCTAGCATTTTAGTAATTTTATTTTGTAGCAATTCTGATATAGTACTAAAACCCTACTGTTACCTGAACTCCTTTACCAAAAACCATATAGAATCACGATTGTCAGAACATGTTTCTCCAAGATCTGGAGTACATTTGACAAGCAATTGCAGTCGGAGGACCTGCATGACACTGGCAGTTGCTAGTATTGTGATCATTATGAAAGAGCATTACAACACGTTCAACATGGAGCTATCGCGATCATCAGAATCCGTCAAATAAAAAGTGGAGGCAGAACAAAATCCGAATCAAGATTTTCTCATGACAAACGCAAGCACGAACCACGACGTCCGATGGGAAATGAGGGACAGACGAAACAGTATAAAGATGAAAGTGACACATCTACATTGCGAGCTGAGCTTCTGACGTCTGGAACGATCCATACGCCGAATGGATCCCCGGGATCGCGCCAATCGTTCGCACGTCGTGCAAGCTATTCATCAGTGGTGCGTCCGGCCAAGAGAACCTGCACAATAGGTGAGCCGAGTGAAACGGTCAATACGGACACGGACAACGCACCCAGGCATCATCATATTGTCCCACCATACGTCGTTGAGCGCATGCATAGTCGCCAGTGTCCCCGAATCCGCCAACATATCTGCCATGCTCACGTCATTGCTTTCGAGCGGTGCCCTCGACACGGACCCGTCATCAAACGTAGCAGGAACGAATGACGTCGCTTCGGACTGGTGCACCGCGATGGGTGTTCCAGACGAAGAAGTCTCCATCTCGTTGGGATATGGGTTGAGATTCAATTGCATCGTACCACTATCGTAGGATGGATCAGATCCACGCTGCGCCACGCGTGGCGCATGTGAGCCCGAGGGGTCACGAGATTCCATGTAACTACGCGTTTGAGACTGGAGAGCGGGTTGACCGGCTGGAGGAAGTGGCTGCATTCGCCCAGTAATGCTACTCCCGCCCTTGCGGTGTTTCATGAGCAGACCTTCCAGGAAACGCGCGTACAAGCGTGGCGTGTGGCGTTCGTCGATCGCCACTTCTTGCAGCGTCGTGATCAGTCGGCCAATCAGGTCGAATATCTCATTCTCCATCTCTCGAGTGAGAATGTGGACAAATTCGGGTCGGAGAAGCTGCTTCAGGTACTGAGCACGATGGATACATGTTGCAAAGGACACGAACCTTGAGCAGAAATGCAGAGGCGAACGAGGCGAAGATGAAGTGACCTGTATTAGAGATTACAAATGGATGATCACCTATCAGACGTAAAGAGCAATTACCGTCAGGGGAGGAACGCATCAAGCCGCTGGGCGCAAGAACGTTCACCATATGTTTTATGACAGCCGTCGCAGCCTCAAAGCACTGCCGAATATCAGGGAATATACATCCGAGTGAAAATGCAGATAGATACCTTGGTGAGAAAGAAATTATCACTCGCTTCAATGCCACGTTGGAACGCGTTTTGGAACCCGAAGGAATACATGACGAGTCGGGAGTAGTTCACGAGACTAGGTTGTGTTCAGCAAAGCAGAATGCATAAACGCGCGAGAGTGCCTACAAGGGAAGTAAAGTGCAACGAAAACGACAGCCAGCGTCTTCAACCAGGCCGTAAGCGCAGTGTAAGCAGAGTAGCTGAAAGTGCAACAGACCGTTGGGATCTGACTCGGACTCGAAACGAGACTTCCACTCTTCGAAATATGCCGTCAAGTGTGCATCGTGCCTACGCGTCACCGCGAGGAAGTCCAGTGACTGATAGTAGATGCAATATGTGAACGAACAGATCAACTTCAGACAGAAGAGAATCTACCCTGTCCAGCCCAGTAGGAGAACTGGGATCCGAGAATATTGTCTCATGAAAGCGACCGACAATGCGCAATAACTGAGAATACGCGCAGAGATGAATGTCATACTATCATCCAGTGAGATCTCCCAGTGCTCGAGCATCATCACATCACGCGTACCTTGTCTCTGAACTGAGATCGTTTGTACCAATCAGCCGAGTTCCTCGTGATATAGTCATCCTTGATTGTGGTCGGTTTTCCAAACTGTGTCGCAGTCGATCGATCCAAGTTGAAACAGATCATCCAGACCCGCGTCCGATTGAGTATCTCACGTTCCTGCCGTTCCGTTTGTGGCTGCGTCATGGACGCTTGATGAAGATTTAAGTCCGTCGCAATTCTGAAGGACAACGCGCGGATGAACACAAGTGGATAATGCAAAAGCCCCGAGGGTCTCACCTAATTGCAAGCCCAGTGTATAACCAACTCCGGTCTTCCTCCCATCGTCTGGCAGGAACAGCGTAGATGCTCATGAGGATATATGCCTGGCATAGCTCGATGGATTTCCATCCATCTATGAGTGCGTTTGCCGCAGAGTGTTTTGCGAAGTGCATAGCCACAGGGTAAATCTCAGACTTTTCCCCGTAATACCGGGATGAGATTGCACAGACTGTTGCAACGTGTCAGAGTAGACACAGTGGGAAAAGGAGAATCAACACGTACTAACGGTGAAAAGGAACGGGCAGCGCTGGAATATTGATGTCGAAGTATGAAGTTTCGGATCTAGCACACCAATGAAGGGCTAGATAGAGATCAAGGTTAATCTAGTTGTGCCTCGCATAGGAACATTCGCCTACATTGATCTGCTTCCAAAAACTGCTCGACGTCAGCTACTTGCGAGACCATAGAAGAATAACGAACGTACATGTCAAATAGTTTGTCTACATCCGCTGATGTCACCAGTCCGTGCAACAAGATATCAGGTGGACTATTTCGTTCGATTAAATGCTTTCGGATGTTGAGATTGTTCGCTGGACCTGGTAAGAAGGCTCAAATAACCGTTAGAGAAAACAGCTACAAGACAAACCTGGCCTGAAGTATTCCTTGTTCGCGACACCCTGAAGAGACTTGCTTCAACAAAAATGGCCACGAATTCAGCAATAAATAGCACATACAACGCTATTATCGTCCTCCTCAGGCTTGACAGCACCCGCGCTGGTACCGCTCCCTGGTCGCGTTCTGCTCTTTCCTTTTCCCTTGTCTTTCTCGTTTTCCTTGTCCAGTGAGAGATTTGCGAGTAAACCAAGCGGGACAGTAACATCTGGCAGAGCGTTGCGCGCCTTTTCCGCATCTTCTTCTTCCGTGCTCGCCTCCTCGGAATCCTCGACGACATCGTCAGGGTCATCCATAGTCTGTAAGGCAGAGGAGCGGCCACTGGCACCACCAGCACTAGCAGCAGACAAGAGATCGCCAGAGCGACGCATCTCGCGGACGATCTCCATTCTCGCGGCCGATGCCTGGGCAGGCTGCTGCGTACTGCTCTGGAGACGATCCATCCAATCAACTACCCTGACGTTGTCCTTGTCAGAGGGCGAGATAGCCAATTTAAATTGGTCGATTGCAAGTGGTGTGGCCATATACGGGTTGTGTAGCTATGATTGAAACCGTGGTAAGAACGAGCATGTAAATTTTCAAAAGTTTGCATACCTGTTTCAAAAGAGATCCGATGATTTGATCCTTGTGACGAATCTGTGCAAGCAGGTACTCCCTTTTGCTAATATCCGGAATTGGTGATGAGCATGTTGACGATAAGGTGACGGAAGAGGTAGCAGAGGAGTCAGAACAATCGGAATGGATCGAGGCATGGGACGTGGAACGTTTCATCGTCGTCTAGCTCGAACAGAGGACAAGGGGAAAGCCGAGCAAACCAAAGTACTGAAAGGAAAGATATACGAGTGGAGAGAAAAAAAGCGGGAGGAAATAGCGATGGAATGGTTGAAAACGTCGAGATTAAATAGCCCGAGTGTGATATGGATGCTGACGAGCGGCAGGTGCTACAGCCTTGGCTGCGAGCAATTATCCTGCCGATGAGAAAGGATACAAAAAAAGACGAGGAACGGAGACTTGGCTCCTGCTATGAACGATCCTGCACGTTTCCCCGCTTGCAAGAAATAAGGCTGCCACCATGTCATTGCTGCTTGACAAACGGGCAAACAGCCGGTTTGACCTGGGACATGTCACGCTCCGATGTCCAAAAAAGGAAAATGACGGCAATGCAGTGCTCGGGGACGGAACCAAGACCCGGAAGAAACCAGCATCGCAAGGGACTTACTTTGGCGTATTCCTAGGCTTCTTTGCTTCGACAATACAGGGGTGGCCTGTGGAGGTACATCGCTTGCACGAACTTGCACCCTCCGGGAAATCGCATTTCATCTATCGTAGTTAGCCGGAGACAGACCAAACAACAAACCGCAGTGAAGGACAAGTAGCACGATGCCCGAACCGGAGCGATTGAGGCCGAATCGACATAGCCCAGGGAGTAACGTCGATTCGAGTTTTCCCATTTGAGGTATAGGACGGTGCCAAAGAATGTTGTGTGAAGTGAGCATGCCAGGCACACGTCAGGATGCGAAGACCCATTGAAAGGAATGGTCCACCAATGCCGTAGCCCCGGAAAAGAGATATTGAGTGCGCAATCGACACGCAGATTTGGGCGCAAATGATACCAGGGCAGTTTGCATGGGCAAAACACGTGAAGGGAGGGGGGAATGATCAAATCGAGGTGGTTGGATCAACGAAAGGAAAATAACGCCATCGACACGAGGATCCGGAGGTCGAAAAATCGAAATTGCAGTTCCATGCATTTCAAAGTCAGACAATGATGGAAAGACACACGTCGGACGGAGGGCCCCACGGTGACAAGAAACCAGACACGCAAACACGTGAGTTCGGAGACAATGTGTGCCGTAGAAACACAAATGTCCACAACAGCAAGTTTGCCGTAAAACAGCGGGGAGAGTTTTGATAAGCGAGTTGATAAAATGCAGTAGGCAAGGGACAAACCTTGAGTCGTTTGCAATAACTGCATGCTCCAACCCTGCGCAGTCGTGACGTGAGAGTGCACGATGGAGGAGCGGGTGGGTTGCGTCGGTGAGATCGAGGATCCGAAGCCATTCGAGAAACCGAGTACACGATACATGATACACGGTCGGCAAATCAGCGATTCCAGGTGTAGTCAACCAGGAAGTATAACGGCAGAGTGCACGTCATCAGAGCATAGGAGTGGCGAACGAGACAAGACGATGCCGGTTGTAGTTGACGGGACACAGCGCCATTACATAGCGTAGTGACGCGTAGCAATACCGTGACCATACCGGTTGATGTAGGGTGGAGGCGTGGAGCGGGGCGGTGCCGGCGACCGGTTATCGGTACCCGGTAACCGAACAGCCAGTGCGAGACAGTCGCAGTACACGAACGATGCGGACGAAGTGTAAAAAAGTGGAGGCATCCCACGGGGTGATGAAAGGACGAAGAAATCGGAAATACGCACGTTCCGTGAAGATGGATATTGATGTGTTGTCCGTTGCGGTTGCGACACGATCGGGATGATCAGAAATACCACATGGATTCCCGAGAATAATAGAATGCAGAAGGAAGGAGGGCCAAATAAAATGTGATCAGCACCCACTTATACTTCGTCGAGCGGGAAAAGGGCAGTGAAATTAATGGAAGACGTACTTCCGCCCACCAGGTAAGCCAGGTGCAACTTGACCAGTTCTTCCAGTTCCCCCAAGCTCACTTACTCCTACAGTCGCACCGCTATTATCTTCCAGACTAGGTATCCACTCAACTTCGTCGTCATCGCTTTCACTGTCACTCCCGATCAAGTTACTTCGAGAGGGACCCGCATCATGTCGCACGCGCTTCGGTGGACGAGGCCGTTTCGTGGAGGTACGTGTCGGCGCGGCACGAACAGTAGGTACAATGGTTTGCGCTTGTCTCTGGGATGTGGCCACCGGGTGCAGCATGGACCGAACGTTTAACTGAGCCCGAGTACTCGCAGATCCTGAAGTTGAGCTTGGGTACAAAGTGGAAGGAGCCTCGTATTGGTATTGTCCCTGTGAGGGAACTTGCTGTGCGGGAATTTGCGCCTGAGCCTGTTGGTGCTGATGTGCATACCCACCAGACGGTCGAACCGAAAGGCCTGTGTGCGCGTGGAAGCCCGCGCTTTGTCCGGAATCAGAACCTGGAAACGCAGGGATGCCCGAGGTTTCTCCCGGTGATGACCCAGTGACAGTTGACAAGGAGGTCGAGTACGCATGACTGGCGCTTCGTCCCTGCTCCACTCCGCGCTCCTCTGTCATTCGACTCTGCCGCGGGACCTGTAAGGTGCTCCTTTGTTGCGCAAGTAAATTACCCCCCGGCCCAACTTCTGCTGGGTACTGAGCTCCGAAACCCCTCGACTCCGTCATCCTCACTGCTCGTGGTGCCTCCATGTCGGATACACGCGAAGGCTCAGATCCCACTACTCCGGAAGATATCCCGCTCGTCCAGCCACTCCCGCTGCCCTCGTCAAGTGATGAATTCGTTCCCGGATGACTACCGTAGGATCCAGCTGGTGATGCCGCGCTGTGTACACCAGGACCTATGGGCACCAAAAGGCTCGTGTTAATGCTCGCTGGGGTAGAGGACCAAGTGGCAAAAAAGCAATCATAGGGCGAGACATGCCGATGTAGGGGAAATTAAGAATGGATGGGACATCGCATAGCGATGAAGAAGAGTGAAGTTGAACAACGTGAAAGAGGAAAGTCCAAAGGATGACGAAAATTGTCGAATCGTCGCGCACGATAGTTTGCATTAATACAAGAAATAGAGTGTCAATATGACGAAGGGAATGAAGGAAGGCAAAAAGGAAGGGAATTGAACGACCCAGGGGGAAAGCTTCCAGTCAGAAGCTAGCAGTGCGAAACAGACGAACGCAAAGCCTCGCGTGACAGAAAGTCAAATCCCTTATTCCCGGCCGTGGATGAAGACGTCAATGTGTGACGTAACAATGATAAAGTGCTTCGAAAGGGGGGGAGGGGAGGGAGGAAGATAGTAAACTCAAAAGGACTCACCAGAATCGCTCACGGGTGTGTTTGGGTGCGTTGGGGATGTAAACCGCGAGTGTGGAGATGAATGACCGTATCTCTGTCGGTACGTCCCGGAGGTAGAGTGATAAGCGTCATGCTGTGTAAAGATAGCCAAAATGAGTTCACAAAAAACGCAACAAGCAGAGAAAGGATGGACGGCGATGTTAAAGTCGCGTGGTAGGCTCGGAAGAGTCCCAACAAAAACAAAATTCACAGAGAATGATGAACGCACGAGGGGTAAAAGGCTGTGAGCTGCTTGAGTATTGTAAGACATCCTCAGAGGTCCTTCTACGTGCTCCACATTGATCTCTACGTCTGCTACTGAGTCGGTGGAAGTTGAATAGTACTGTTCAGAAGTCCGAGGATGGGGATGGCCTCGGGGAGCTGCGTAATTTGATGTTGGAGGAAAGGGATTGGCCCTTGGAATCTGATGGTCTATAGCGACACTATTAGACAGGTTAGATTGATCACGTGGTGTGTCAGACAGGGAGACGTGTTCTTGTAAAGCGGAGTGTTGAGGAGATGCGTGTGTATACGATGCCGGTAACGAGAGTAATTCTTGTAGGCGTTGGCTAGCGATCTCTTGAGGGGGCTGGTGGTGTTCTTGGGCCTATAGACGATCGAGAATTTTCGTGAAAATGAGAACATTCAAGATGAACAATGATTACATGCGACGGGAAACTGCTTACCTGAGTTTGCATAGAGTGCCCATGATCCCCTGGTGCTTGAATGGAATGCAGACTTTGAGGCTGAGTGTGGGTTTCCGCAAGGTGATGATGTTGAGATCCTCTCTGTTGGCGTGAAATAGGTGCCATGTGTTGCATCCTCTGGTAATGGGAGTAGAAACACGGCTGAGCGGGCGATGGACAACGCGGAGGAGGACACTCACTCGATGAAAACCAAGACCAGGTGCACTGGACGGAAATCGGGGGTCATCACTAGTGATTGGCACAGAACTGGAATCGGACGCAAAAGTCGGATGTAGCGTAGAATCATGAGGGATGAGAGAGTTGTCCGTGGTGTCGGAAAATGAGGGATCGAATGGAGCATCCCATCCCGCAAGATGTCGATAGTCTGGGACGGCACTTACATGTGCGGGATCGTAAAAGGACAGCCCAGAGACGATCATTGACGAAGAAAGCGAGGAGGAAGCGGGGATAGCTGCAGAAGGAGGATAGAGGGTGGTGTGGGAATCTGGGGGAGGATGCTCACCCGAGGGGGGCTGTGGACGGTGCTGAACAAAACGAGATGGGTGGGCTGGGAAACGAGAAGTAGAAGTGTGTGTGGCGTTGGAGATGCTGCCGTGAGCTGACCTGGGAGCTGTAAAGGAGTGAGCGAGAGAAAGGACGGGAGGGGAAGAGCGGGTGAAGTAAAATGCGATCGCGCAAGATCAGTCAAAGGTTTGACGGCAAACGAAGGAAGAAGAATGATGGGGAGACCACGGAGAGCGTACCTCCGGTGTTGTCCACAAGGGAAGAGAGACCCAGATTCTCGTCTGGGGTCCTGCGGTGTTCCATCGGACGAGCACAAGCGACTGGGTGTGTCTGTGTGGGACTTGGTATGCGAGCAAGCGGTCAAGGGCAAGAGGTCAAGCGGTCGGATGGCAAGGGTTACGACACGAGGCGCGCCGAACGAGGAAACGATTGGGTGAAAGGGAACGATAGGGGGATTCACGATGGGCTGGTCGTGCCCGGGCTGCGAATCGCCGTAACGAGCGGAAATGCGATGGATGAAGTGATGCCGCCTGCAAAGTACCACAAGTAGAACTCCTTGGGTCCTTTCATGAGTCGCTCTACGTAGCACGGCAGAGACGTACCACCGAACAACGTAACCAAGCTTTATGAGCCAAGAAAGCCTCGAAACACGGTCCTCGTTCCATCCTCTCGCAGACACCGCCACAGAACCTCGGGCGTGGGTTGCGGTGCTTCGGTTTCGCTTCATAACCTAAAGCCGGCACAGTCTTGGCTGCTCGGGCCCCGCCTTATGACATCAGATGCGCGCTTTCAGAGCCACTGCTCAGCGCTCGCCGTCCTCGTCCACGTGGTCCTAAAGAATTGCACTCACGGGAGCAAAACGCAGGAGATTGGTGACAGCATTTAGGACTTGGTCGGATTTTCCCGCGCTCGAAAAGAATTACCCGACTCTCATAGAGCGAACGGTACTAGGGCCAGTTCAGGTTTTTGGTTCGTTCTCACAAGCAGGCCCACATGTCCCCCAGCTGGAAAAACGTGGTAAATGCCAAATATTGGCTTCCCTTTCATGCTACATCATCATATCAGACCATCAAGAACCAACGAAAAATACCCGAAAAGGCTCTATGATAGCACGACCAACAATTCTCCCTCAAGGCCTCGCCGGTCAAAAGCAACAGGAACGACACCAAGCTCAAACGCTTCCCGCGCGAAACCAGATCGCCATACTGCCAACGTACGGTCGCGCAACACTTTCCATATAGTCTCACTCTTGTTCTCGGGCACCGAGCGCACATTTTCGACGGTATTCAACGACATACCGGACTAGTGGTCTAGGTCAGTGATAATTTACACTGCAAATACCTTGAAGCCTACTAATTTCACGGCACGTAAACATATAGATAGGCCTTGACCTCAGGGACCGTGCGACTTTGTGCAGTTGTTCCTCGGGCAATATGAGAGTTCCGCAGCGACATCCACGTCATCACGTAGAACCACCATTGACAACGCATAGCAGCCACAGACGTGCCGGCATGCAGCCGACTATGCAAGTAAGTACGATAGAGATCAGCGAGATCAGCAAGGAAGAAAGGAATATAAGCGAACGCAACAGTATCACTGCATCTCTGACGAAGTAGTTGACTTCGAGGTTACCCGCTGCCGGGGTATAGTTTATATAGTCCCCAATCCATTTCACCGTGGCGACGGTGCAAATTCTTGTCAGCCAAGCTATTAGCACGATCGTAAGAAATCACACTCGCTTATTCTGGGAACTTCAGCACCCTCGTTTGGACTGACGCCGGACTCAGGGAATCCGAAGGCGGCCGCGCACGCTCGCACCCGCGTATTTGCCTTCCGACATTCGCATCCTACCAGTGAGGCGGTAACTTCAAGTCAGCTTCTCACTGGCAGACAAGTACAGAAGCGTGTGATGGTGACCTCCGCTGAGCAATGAGCATAGACTTACCGTAAGTTTTGAAATCTAACAATCATCCAGTCATCTGGTACTTGTCGTGTCTTAGTTTCAGCTTGGAGTCTATCTAGGCCCGTGGTGTCGCGCGTTCAATCAGCACTCTGGGCGGAAACCCCCTGGGACCCCGGACGCACTACGTATAATATCTGTCTCCCCATTCACCTTACCCGTCGCCGACACTATGATCTCCCCGTACGATCTCGTTGGCCCCGTGCTACCTCAGGCACTACGACTCTCCAGATATCAAGCTGCGAAAAAACTGCCAGAAAACATCAGCGATCTCCCAAGCGAGAATGACATGCTAAACCAAACGCCGTCCCGAGAAGAAGAGCGGTTTCTCTTGAGCAACACCAATGTCGTTACAGCGCTGGAAGACGTGTTCAGCTTCACGTGAGGATGCCACATTGCCTTTGATAATCTTGTTTTCCTTAACCATCGTCCAACCATGAACAGCTCAAAAGACCGGACAACGAGGACGAGTAAATTATCTCGCGTAGAGTCTATACGATTTCAGCGGGCAATATACCGAGCTTGGCTCATGTCAGTGCTTTTCGGACCACGTCGATTTGCACCAGCAAAGTATGGCTTTCAAGATAATGAGAGAATGAAGAGAGAATGGGCGAGGAAAACAGCAGATCTCGACAAGAGCCAGAAGGAGCAGAAGGCATTTCTGCAACAATTTTCGTCTCAAGAGCTTCTGCAGATACGCATAATAGCTCGCTTTCTCGTATCGACTGCGGATTGGGGTGTCACTGCAGAAGGACGCGGATTAGGTGGAACGCGCGAGACTTGTGAGCTCTGGGATTTTGTTATAATCCCAACTAATGTTTGAATTTAGATGACTGGAAAGGCATGTTTCTTTTTGCAGGCCCTCACATAGTCCTGCGCTGCTATGAAGATGCGACGTCCGATTATCTCCCAACAGAATATCTTGATGATGATGGTCTATACACGGATTTTCTGACGGGCGCTTTTGACGAGATCGCTAAAGCACGCAAGCTCGACGCGCCTTTAGGATTCGTTGGGACCATTCTTGACGATATCAATGACGAGGACAACATGTGTATTTCTAACACTTCTCCTCTGGACACGGTGTTTACTGGTTCAGATAGGCCGTCGTTGCAGCGGAACCGGTCTTTTTGGTCTTCCCTCGGACAACCGTATGCTACATGATTTATATAATGAAACAAGTGAGTCTTCTTATTACATGTATGCAGCGGCGAGCCCTCAAGGCCTCATCAACCAACTCGCGTTAGACTGGGACCGCCTAAAAGGACGGCTCCTCTCCGACCACCAATTTCTTGTTCCGATAAATTTGTCGTGTAATCTTACAGAGAAACCAATCAGCCAAGCACTGAATGGTGACTGGTCAAAGCTGCTCCGTCAGATGTTTCCTTGCAGAGGCGATGAGTACTCGCGATTGTCGAAAGAGGATTGGGTCTGCACGAGTTGTTGGATGTCATTCGTCGGGGATAACATATGGCGATGGCGACTTTATGAAAAGAAGAAGGGTGCGTACATTCAACTACCATCGAATGGTTGAGCTAAATATTGACATCATGCATGCTCTGAGCAGCTGGGGAGTCCATCAAGAAGGATTGCAAGTAAGGATTCCTCTATGAAGTGTGCGCGCTCGCAGGCTAAAGCACGACTCCTAGGTTCGGTTATGACTGTCAGCAACAATGTTATGAAAGAGGCCTAGCGCATGCAAAACAGTTCAACGTGTGTTGATTCTCTAAAATGCCAGAGCTCGTCATCTCATTCAAATCTTCTTTCTTCTTCCTAGCACCTTTGCAAGCCAGTCGAGGGATCAAACGTCTTGCACTCTTAGTGCGAACAATGACGTGAAGAATACAGGTAAAATCAAGTCTGGTCGTTCGTAATCGTACCGAAACTTTGCAAGGCCATCGTTTGTTCTACACAATGGAATGAGATTCAGAAATCGAGTACTTACTATTGGGAGATTGTCCGCAGAAAGAATGTCAAATGTACATGCATGCTTCGGCATGGCGAGACAGGTATTCCTCTTCCCGCAACCCTTTCCAATTTGAATCACAGTGGATACGTGAAAACATGTGACTGGTACCAGTGACTTTGTTGGAGTTCGTCACCTCTCCATTAGGCAGCATCATCGCCGGTGACCGTTAGAGTGCTGCCATCTGATCGGCGTTCCCTTGGAATGGTTACCAAGTTAACTTTTTGAGCTACGTATTCGCGCACATTCCACTTCTTCCCTCAGCTCGTTGCACTCACATAACGGCTGGGGTACATTGACCATTTAGTTCATGTAGACGCGAGGCCTGACATACTGCGCACAGACGAGTCTTCTACCAGGTCAGTCCATAATAAGTTGCACTGGGTCACACGGCTGCTGAGACAAGTCGTGTACTAGACTTATGTCCAGACTTGACATGCTAAGTATATCTTGCACTTCACAGGGAGCTGGAGTTTACTTAGACACGTTCAAGTTCGATATACTAGTGGCACCGACGGCTACCGAGATTGAAAGGGATTTACACAAGTCTATCATCATCATATTTCTACCCGAAGCAGCCGACACACTTGCTGCCTTACAACTGCACCTCGATCCACGGACCACATGATGCCACCATTGTCGCCAGTTCACAACAGGGAGCCTGAGGAAGCTTATACATTCAATAATTATGTCGTATGCAGCACAAGCGATCAATCGTCGCTACGGACACCGGCGTCAGCTCGCGCAGCAATTTGAACATGACGTTGTAGGATCACCAAGCCTCGCACAATTGAAATCTCTGTGGATGGTATATAGCTGATGAAACTGCCGGCCGGTGTAGTAAACAGTCACAAGATGAGTTTTCAAGCATAGGCCTTTCAGCAGCGTCGAGGCAACACAACGGCAGTGAAACTGAATTTCAAAGAGTCATAGACCAGCCTCTCGTGGTCGCATCAGAGGAGTGGGATTGTAGTGCTTTTTAGGTCCTACCTCGGCAATTTCTAACCAATCGAACTTTTGAAACGAATCTCTCCGTATAGCTTCTGCGAACCGCTGCAAAGCGTCTGGTAGCGATAGGATCTCAAGCAGGCTAAAACTAGGCTGATACTTTGGAGGCTAGTGTCCGGCTGTTATGAACTGCGAAAGCCGAGTTCTGAGATCGGGCCCGTGCACTTCGAAACCCCTGAGTCTTCTTGCGTGTCTTGCCTTCGGTCTTGAGCTTGTCTGTTCTAGGTAATACCCTTTCGTCGAGCGAGTCAGTGAATAATTTAGCCTGTCTGTTCTAGTATCCAACGCGGTGTTCGTGCGGCAGATTCTAGCGAACCTGACACCGGCCCCGTGATCGATCATTCATGACTATAAGTGATGTAGTCACTGGGATCAAAGGATTCGTCCAGCGCATGGCTTGGTGCCCGAATATCTTGTGGATGAGATTGTTGCCAGCTTCAAGCCACCCAGCGTACTGGCAGTCGACGGCGGAGTTCCGGTATCCCGGGTCGTGAGAACGGGTGGGTTGTCAGCTTTCCTTCACCGCGCAACGATGGGTGGCACTCAAAAGCTTAACCTTTCATATACTATTCAATGTTGTGATATAATGCTTCTTTCCAACTGAACGTGGTTCCGTTCAAGCTTGAGTTATTTCTCCTACTATACTAGTGATTAATCTGAGTCCCGACTCGATCGCGCATTGAAATATTGACCACCAATCTATATATACAATCAACCGGGTATGTACGTAAGTAAGCAACTCCCTTTCCTCTCAGTGCCTACCATGGACGCTGGTGATCCTTATAGCTACCCCAAAGGACCGAGAAGCACCGTGAATAGGAAGAAGAATCGAGGTGTGTTCGTCGATGCAAACCATAAACTCTTGCTAATTGAATGCATTTTCAATGACAACAGCGGCGTACGACTATGAGACTGTTCATGATATTGTTAACGCTGCGTCCGTCGTCCATGTTTCCTTTATCCCACCCTCACCCTCCGGCACCTATGATGATCCACACGACCGCATGCCGATCATACTACCCATGATAGGGAAGATCGGCCTCTATCCAGAAGGTGGAGATGACATGCCTACATGCTATCTGCACGGTAAGGTCGTATCCTTCCGGTAAAAATCTGGCATACCGATCTTTTGCCACATACACCAGGCCATGTCTCCAGTCGTCTCATGAAGATATCACCAACCGCCGCCGACTTGCATGAACGTGAATCAGATGCATTCCATGTGTGCATCGCAGCGACCCATGTCGATGGCCTCGTGCTCGCCCTGAGCCCCTTCTCGCACAGCTACAACTATCGCTCTGCTGTCCTTCAAGGTACTGCCACTGTCGTCTCAGATATCGACGAGAAGCTATGGGCGATGACCCTCATCACCAACGGTGTCCTACCTAGACGGTGGGAAACCACTCGGAACCCACCCACGAGTGTAGAGTTGCAGACCACACAGGTCCTCAAAGTTCGCATAGCTAGCGCGAGTGCTAAGATAAGAGCCGAAGGACCTCATGATGATCGATCGGATATGCAGAACGAACAGCTAGTTGGGAGAGTATGGACAGGCGTCGTGCCGGTATGTTCTGCACATCTACTAGTAGCAGATTTCCCGTAATGATATTGTCTCCGTTCTTAGGTATTTGAGGGGTTCGGTGAGCCTGTGCCAGGTGAATACAATTCTGTGCCGACCATACCGGAGGATATTCGGGAGTACTTGAGGCAGCAGAATATGAAGAGGAAGAACGACGCGATCGGAGCTGCCAAGGGCGGCAATGACGCCATAGTAGGATAGCTATTTTGTCGTGGGATCCTTGCCGAAGGCAGCTAGTCCAGAAGATACGATTGTACTACCCAGCATAGTGGAATATTTTCCTTTGGATGATGCACAAGTACTCGAGTGGTGTTGTATGATAGTCGGTATTATTATGCAGCATCTCTCGATATACTCGATAACTTGTTTCTATTTTGTAGTCCGCCTTCAAGATCCCATTCGCTGCCGATCCTCCTCCGTAAGTTCGATAGATCGGAGTCAAAGGATTCAGAATACAGTGAACCATGCTTTTCATAAGTTTAAAGGGGAAATACCGACTACCTACTACAGGGGTGAAGTACTCAGTACTATGGTATGCCCAATAACAATGCCAAGCACGAGAAAGGAAAGAAAAGGATGCAGGAAAAAGAGAGGATGTATGCAAGCCATGCAGGAGGAAGAAATAGTGACGAGAGTGAATTATGGGTGGGTGAAAGAGACAAAGAAAGAAAAAATGTGATTCTTGCAATGCGGTCGGTTCGATCAAGGAAGCAGACGCGACTTTTCGTTCACAAAAGCGTCTTGCTCCTTAGGAACGGCGGATAAGCGTCTTGGGTACACTCCGCCATCCATGAACACACACCTCTTCTCTCATGGCCTCACATTGCCTTGCGCGCTTCGACTGTGTGAACTTACGGTATCCCATCCACGCAAGCACACAAAAGCCGAGCAAAAAGAGGCATAGAATTCGAAAAGGCGTCAGCGTGCCCTGGCTGGTTGTTGATGCGTCAGAGCCAAACGGGAACCAGCTCGTAGAGCATGCCGAATTCCATGCTTTGGTATCCGATATCACGTGGGGCTGTACAGGTGGTGAGTACAAGGATCGTACCGACCACAGGGCTGCAAGGAGACCACGAACCTCCAATCGGTACAAGAACTCAGTGGCTGGAATCGCCTGTTCGGGGTGTTCAAACATGTGCAATGTTCTGAGCTCAGAATCGTCGGTACCGTTCTTGAATTTAAGGCGAACAAAGTCACGGAATTCGGGTCCAGGTCCACGAACGACCTCGAATGCCAAAGCAGATGCGTAGTTGGCTATATTTGCTTGATGAATAGATGAAAGTCGACACACACAAATAGTACACGCACGAATTCCAGAGAGTTTCCCGTCGGGACCTTGGGCGTCTAACATGCTGAAGAGAGATACGAAAGATTGGTAGCTAGTCTCAATGAGCAGGACTCGAAGTGGGTCGTCATCGAACACAATTCGTTCCAATGCCTTGGTGATCGGAGCAAGGATAGCTCGGCCGGCGACTGCAGGGTATGTCAGGTGCCCAAACTCCTCGCGGAGAGTGAGACTCACTATTGCCGATGCCACTGAGATCTTTTCCGGAGAAGACGGAATTTTCCTTGTAATTCGCCCACCCACGTGCCTGTTCGATCAGTGTCGGTGGAAGCCGGTACGCAAAGCTTTGGTTGTATGTAAGTTGTGTGTTGAGATAATCATACACCTGCGCACGCATTTAGAAAATGGAACCGCAGAATGAAATCAGCTACGAACATTCCACTACAAAGTAAGACAAGTATTAGTGTCTACCAAGTGCCAGGATAAAATTTCAGCCTACCATGTCAACAAGTGTCGCAGGTCTACCGAACATATAGTCGTGGATCGATTCAAAGAAATGTTGCGCATCTTTGGAGGCTTGCGTGAACTCTGCAGAAGCATAAATCTCAGAAACGTGCTTCTTGAAAGCCTACACAAGCCATTAATTTTATAAACACGTGAAACGATGAGCAACATGCGGACCTTGCAGTCGGTCCACGGCTCAAGCACGTGGTCCGCTTCTTCCATCTCGACGGGGACATATTGATAACCTCCGAGCGGGGAAGTGACAGTGGATCCGTTGGCGAGTTCAATCTTGTTATTTGGGGTCGGTGGGAACATCCCTTGTAACAGAGCGATACTGGAATCAAAGATTGCGGCCTCCTCACCACCTGACTTGGCGTGGACGTTAACTCGACTGGGAGGGATGGGATGAGTAGGATCCAGAGGCATGTCGATGATGTGGAGAGGTGAAGATGAGTCTAGGTAAGTCGCCTTGAGGTAAGATCCGAGCTGGAAGGACTCAGCCTAATGAGACTTGCCAGTGAGCGACGTCGAAGACGAGTAAGTAGAAACACGCACGGCACCAAGAGGAGTAGATTCAGTGAACTTCGGTGCATAGTTGTAGGGGTCTTGGAAAAACTCGGAACGATCCCCATTTCGTGCTAGGATGAGTACACCAAGAATTGTGGACACCATGGTTGATTTATCAAACGTCGTCAAAAATCGGGAAGTGGGTCGTGCAGGGAAGTACTATCCAATGGCCGGAAAGCGGTGAGAACAAAAGTGGGTTGGTTGAGGACCTCTGTATCTTCGGGGTTTTGATATCTCCCGCCATGAGGCGGCATCGCCAAATGAGCAGGTAGCGAAGCGACCAAGGGCGATGACGAGGACGCATGCCCAACGTCATGGTCCATTCCCTGCCACGCTTCGAAAATGTGTGGGCCCTGTGGGGATCATGAAGCAGCAGTCCATGCAACCCCCCAACTGCCACTCGTACGTGGCTGCCGGTCACCGGAAGGCTGACATCGACCGAAGATCACGCCAGCTAGGACGCAGGCCAGGCGAAATGAAGAGAAAGGACAAACTTGATCGGTCCAGATTGGGCGGACATGCGCAGGAAGCGTGGCGGCGTGTCACCTAATTGGGTCGGTGCACGTGTTAGTCTCAGAACGACTTGAACTTGTATGTCTCTTGTGTTTTGATTGAAGAGTAACACTACGAGAAGACAGACTCCTTGCTACCAACATACATTATCAAGTCTGCGGTTGGCTTCCTGGCGCCAAAAATGATACACTCTCAAGGAAACACTCATAGTGAACTGGGACAGGAGTTGGAAACGTGCTTGGGGGCTGGAGACAAACGTTACGTGGAGTGATTCGCGACGAATTCGACCTGGGCCATCCGCGGAAACGAGCGAATCTCATAGCAGAGCCGAGTCAGCCGACGTGGATGTTGGTATGTCACCGTGATCACTCTAAATCATATTGATTCATCGCATCAAACCCCCCTTGGTTATTACCTATGCCCCTTCCCATCAACCAGCCTACACGATATAGTACGAGACGATCGCAGGATTTGATGAAGTTCCCTACAGCTTGGCAGTGCTTCAGTTTCAATGGTACCACCAGCTTTCAGCATCCACAGCCCGCGGAGATTCCCTACCGGGAGAACGATAACTTCGGATTGGCGATGCTACGGGAAGATATGAACTTGCACTGGCACAATGATACTGAACGTACCCGAGATTAAGCGCAGCCAAGACCGGTGCCACTTCTTTCTCGATCAATCAGCGATGCAGCATATCCAAAACTTCCTTATACTGACGATGGTAAGATCGAAAGGCAGCGATCTCATACAACTGGCACAGCTGTAATCAAATCCTAACTGTACAACTCGACTCGTACGACTTGGATGACTTCTCCATAGAGGACCACAGCATCATGTGTTGCGTGTCTTTCATACTTTCTTATTTAAACGCTGATCTTGACACTGCTATCAGATTCTGCGTTACTCAAGACGCCGATACCTCTTCTAGATGGTCGGGAGTTCCAATGGGATGTCGCTTATTCGCCTACTTTACTCGTTTTCGTTGTCCCAGATAAACTCGGACAACTTACTTGCCATGACTCCATGAGTGATCCCATTGTACATCTTGAATGCCGAAAGTTCCAGTGTACTCGCAACAGTTACCCTTTCACAGAAATTCATGGGTGCCGGATCATATAATTAGTCGGATATGAGAAGTAGAGCTCGGTCTAACAGCTCAATACGTCGTGGTGACCTCCATTCTGTTGAATCCAGGATGCACAGCACTCATCATATTCAACGACAAGATCTCACAAGTAGCCCCATCTGTTCGGAAACATGGACATGCTTCGGACAGATAAATCGATTTCGCAGCTAGCTAGAGATTCAAAAACGAAGCGCACCATCATGGTGACCTCCGCGGCAGTGCCTTCCAACCCTTCCTGAGCCCCTTTGCTTCAATGACGCTCGCGGGCATGCAGTACACAGGGTCTAAGTCACACAGACCAGGATACCCCAAGAGGGAAAGACCTGTGACGCAATTTGTTCAACGACTGAAACACAAAGGCACCAGTTTCCAATGCACCTGCAACGCCAAAATGGGTGTGGAAGACGTCCACCATATCGCCAGGTCGATCAGCAATACCACCCGTCTCTGGGTCCTGCGCAGAAAGAATGAACTCAATGAGCTTCTCGCTATCGATCCAAGTAATCTTATTCAAAATCGACAGCGCCGACAGCACCCAAAACGAATAGCAAACCTATTCGATGACCCTATCAGCCAACATCCCCAACGATGAAAAATAACGCTCACATCTGGCAGTTTCTCGGGACGTCCATTGAGCCCGCCACTGGAGAGTTGTCGCTCTGACAACCACCAGCACAGCATCTCTGCATCAACCTCATCCAAACGATCGAGAATCGCAAGCGCGGCCACACAGACAAAGACTGGTAAGGATAAATCGCGAAGGGACAGGGTTAACTTTCGTGGTACCAGGGGAACCAGGCACAGTTTGCAGTCGCCTACCTTGCCCAGAATGACTTTCTGCGCCAACGGTCGCACCGTACCCTCCGTCAAAGTTACGACACTGACGGACATATAAGACCGCCTTCTCGGCGTCGATGGCATCCAAGCGACCAAGGAGTGATAGTGCGTTCACAGCGATGTATAGAAATCGAGTATCGATTTCACCAAAGGCATCTCCCGCAAACACTCCCGAGGGTTGTTGGAGTGATGCAATAACTGGTGCATGTCATGATCAAGTGCTACCCCGGGCCAGGCAGGGAAACGTACACTCGACGACACGGTCGACGTTCAATCTGTCTAGGGCGTTCTGTGTGACAAGGATTTGTATCGCGCTCAAAGTGGAGAGAATGTGTGCGTCGTGATCGGGGTGTGCACCGAAGCCACCTCAATGAGAGGAGCGTGTCAACGACTGGCCCAAACATAGGAGAACGGAAACACCTGCATCGTCGTCCCAACAGCTTATCACGTACTCAATCATATCTTCCCTATTGAGTGCTGTTTGATGGCCCATGATACATAGAGCTGTGAGTCCCCAATAGATGGCGTTCATACGCAAGTGCGCAGTGAGATGATAAGCGAGATCATCTTTGCTCTGTCTGACAATCAGCTACATGCGGCAGGAAGCAACGATAAGCTTACGCTTCCAAGTGACTGTATGTACGATACGTGCAATGGTATGAGTAGCTTGTCCGGTACGCTCATGGTTGCAGTCGATAATGCAGTCACAGCCATATATTTAGATCATTCGGCGTATGCCGCGTCTTAATAGTTTAACTGACTCAGTAGCTAGTCTACTTGGAAATCGACTGCCTCGGACTCGCAATCTGTGATTCATAATTTTATATATGTGAGCCGGTATGACTCGGATGTGACTGGCAGAGGAGAGTCCAGTTGGATCCAAAATGCCGATCGATGTAGGAAACTTGAAAGGATTTCTGCCAGTCTCCGAACGGTATAGCTGCTGAACACATCATAATACGTTGTCAGCTAGGGGCGAACTTCAAAGTTTCCACAGGGGTACATATTTTCTATATTTGGATATCTTACTTTCGGCGTATGCCGGCGAGAGGGACAGAACAACTCAGCTTGTTGCGTTCTCCACGTCGTTTGACTCGACGACCATTTCGAACGCGCGTCGCGACTCGCGAGCTTTCATCACCGAACACAAAGGCAAACTTTTCCACAGTCCACTTTTTCGTGTTCCGAGTCATTACATTCGGAGCGGCGTGGTACCGCTTTGTCTCTACCCCGATTTGGTGTCTCTCCTTGGCTGGTGGAGTGGTGGAACAAGAACAATATCGGACACGCGTACTTGTTTTGGTCCTTTCTCGTCAACATATCCTTCTGCTCTAATGCCTGCTTCCGAGGTGCAAGGTCCTTTGGGTCTACAGCTCAACATCCCTTCTCACATTCCTGGTACCCGCCATCCAGTGGCTTATAACGCTCCAGAAGACCAGATACCACCACTCGGTCGGTCACGTTCCCAGCCGATAGGAGAGTCCAGTCAAGGACCCTCGTACAGTCGAAGGACGCAGAGCGAGAACTCGTTGAATATACCCGTTACTATGCATACGCCTCGATCCCCTCCGCCAGCGGATAATGCCGTGAGTATTATTGTCAGCTCTGTTCGGCCAGTATCATTTACGTGGCACCTTCTTTCCTCAGGCTTCGGAACAACCCGCCACTGCACCCTCGCCCGTGCCTACAGAAATAATTCCCCCAGAGCTCACGCAAGAAGAAATTGTCGTCGACATCCAGCAATCGGGTATCAAAGTATGCGATTTCGCATACGAAGGATCGTCATCTCCCGAACAATGCGCTCCCGAACTATTCGATCCCATCCTTGGTTGGCATGTTTATGAAGCAGTGCTTGAAAATCCCAACCCCGAAAGAGGTGCTCTCAATGGGAGACATCTGCGTAGACTGCTGGACATTGGTTGGGTATCTGAAGAGGAAGACGGTCACCGCTGGTTAAAGAGAGATAGAGAGGCCTTAGAGCAATTTGATAGTCGGCCTCACTATCCCTGGAAGGCTCTCCGCTTAACTAAGCCCAAGAAGGATGAGCTGAGAGAAGTGGCGACGTCAAGATTCCAATGGATCAACGCAGAACAACTCCTCCCTCAGTTCGTTAACCGTGGCATCACCCGTCTTGCAGCTGTTCTTCGTGGTCCTCGTAATACCTCGGCGCGATATCAAAAACGGGCTGCGAACGACACCACTGAAACAGAACCCAGCCCTGAACTTTCACCCCGCTCAAAGAAAAGGCGGTTATCCACCGGTGGTCACCCATCGGAAAGTCGGCCTGCTCCAACATCATCTGTGCACTTTCCCTTGACGCTGGTCAATGGCAAGCCACCACCACAATATGCACCTGGGCGTTCATCAGGTAGCTCGCCCAGTACATCCGCACTCCCGACGCAAGGAACTCTTTCCCGTTCTCTACAGCGCCACCTTTCCATGTCGTCTATCACTTCCTCATGTTCCACCGATTTTGGCCCCTCGGACTCACGGACGACGTTAACTCAAAATGCAAGCCACGAGTAACCATACTGATGCCTTTTGGTTTTCGCATCGATATGGTTTGATTCTGGCCAATTCTAAGAATTAAATGTACGAGTGTATGGGATTTTTTTTATAAATACTAACTTCTTGGGGTAGTGTGAGAGGAGGGAAATAGGTGACATTGTATGAGTAATGTATTCAGCTGTTACCCTCTTGTAATGCGCATTTCAAGTCCCCATTTCTCTTTCTTCTTTACTTCATTGAAGTTCGGATTTTTTCACACATAGATGAGCGACCTGAGGACAAACGATGACTCGTTTATTACCACTAGTTCTGGCAACTCAACAGAGGTTTTGAATTCTAAAACTATCCTTGGTCAAATTACTCGCAAGGTCGCGAGGTGTATAGCACATGCGAGTATTGCAATTCACAGTGCAAGGCAGAGGGGGGAGTAACTCGAGCTGCAGCACGGTCTCCGAACCCGCTACGCGAATCGAGTACAATTTTGCTATTCGAGGGTCCGGATGTCGCGTTGCTCGGTGGCATCTTCCCCTTGTGCATGGGCAATTCTACCATGTCACCGTGCGAACCTGCCTTCAATTCGAAAAAAGCAATGCGCAGCCATACGACTGAGCTTGGAGCAGATCGGCGACGCCCTCGAGGTAAATATTCGCATTCACGCCGTCATCTTTCAAGACCACGTATCAGAACGATCACATCATCGTACCCAGACTGACCGTCGCGTGCCTTGATGATGTGACTTCCAAATGTCAGGATGTCTGCACTCGGCCTGCGGTCATTCGCGCTGGCCATTTTTTCGAGCCCGCTAACCACCCGCCTCGCGCCCACGTGCTCAATTACGGCGATGGACGCGCGTTTTGTGAATAAGATACCTCGCGAAGTCGCACAGTCCGAATCCTCCGCTGCCGCGGATGTGTGCTGGATGAAGAATGTCTGAGCGACAATCGCGACCAAAGTTGGTCATCAGGCCAAGGTCACTAGGCCCCTGGAAGACGTTGAATGACGCTCTCAATCATACCGTAAAGCATTCATACAATCATGGGTGTAGTACGGGGTTCGTTTCGCCGTGTAGGTGCATGGTATGGGAAGCATCACGTACGATGCCGCGTTCATGCCGCTGGGCGCGTGGAGACGTTTGGAGGCTGGTGACCATATAAAAGACATCCTGGATTCGAAACGTTGACGGCCGATCTGGGCAGTTGATGCGGTCCGTTGTGCGGAAGTACCGTGGCGCGAAGTGTAAGTGCTACAGCGAATGACTCGGAATGAGCATTCTCGCTAACGCCCGAGTCTGCCACGCTGACTGGCAACTGGAATTCGTATCAAATGTTTCTGGCGGCGATGCTTCCATCTTATCTTATGAGACGCCTTTTACATAAATCTGGCTAGTGCACACATATATTGCCTATTGCACGTGGTGCCGACTTCCTCGCCCGCAGCTCGGTAAGATGAAGACCTCAACACCACTGGGGTGCAATGGCGCTGAGGATGCAAAGTTACAGTGATTTAGACGATAATGGAGGTTCTAAAACGTTCAAACATTCAAGTGGGTATTCCTTACGTTCTACCTCTTTTGAATGGTTGACTGTGCTGACGACTACGGCAGCATCGTGCTGTGACCCGCAGAGCTAATTAGGTGGGGATTCCGTTAGATTGCGTTCTGCACATATTCTTTGGCGACGATTTGTGTTATGTTTCAGCAATTTCGTAAATAGAGATATGGTACAGCACTCAGGCTGAATGAAAAATGGTTCTGACACAGGTGTCGTCCCGATCTTAGATGGGCAAATCTGATAAAATCTTTGCTTAATTTGCTTACAGTGTCCAGCGTGCCTCAAGGACAAAAATGTCGGCTTTCTCCAAGTCGCTGACTCGCTGCGGGGGTTGGATCCTTGGACAAAAAGTTTGGCCTCTCGGTTTTTATATTCGATAGAAAGCCAGGAGCGGACCCGAGTTTCAGGTTGCGGCCTGATTTTTGGGTTCGGATGGGTGGTTTCATCATCAATTATCGCAGTTCATTCAAGGGAATGGTGACGGGGACACGTTGCCGATTCCTGTGAATTTGATCAGCGTGGCAGGGGCTGTACCTACTTACCGGTGGGCCGTTTACCCTAGAGCACCGGTTTATGAACAGCTGTACTACACGTTGTGTCCTCGAGGCATAAGAGTTGTGGCTATGCAGCCGCGGAGCTGATAGGATCTTCAAAGTGCGACCCTATCTAAGTCTCTTTCAGCCGTGCCTCAGAGCCTCGTGTGCAAGCTAAGCCTTAGGGATACGTGGATTAGAGCCAGGTGTGTGAAGTTTGAGCATTTACAAAAAGGCCGATGAGAGTTCGACTCACCAGAATATCGCTGGTACACTAGGCATCCGCCTCGCCAGCAACACGCATCAGCTCAGGTTCAATCGACTGTTACCATACTCGTTATTCGGACCCAACGGCCTAATCCAGTGAGAAAGCATGTGCGCAACTGTTTCCTACTGTTGCGGAGGTATATCTCGGTTCATTGATCTTGTTTACAGGCCACGGAACGCGGCACCTCCGAGTCTCGGCGTGGGCGATAGAATCGGCGAGGGAGATTCTGAACTCGTTCTTGATGTTCTCCCGCCGGAGTTGGCGGAGGTTGCATTTGAGAATATAAGGAAAGAGGTCGCATGGAACGTCATGTATCATCGAGGTGCGTTTGGCACTTACGCATCACTACCGTGATGAATTCATATCGTACACGCGTTCCAGGTGGAGAAGTACCTCGGCTGGTGGCCGTAGAGGGGGAGATCGGTGCGGACGGAAGGTGAGCGAAACAAAGAGCTCGCTATGGCCGACTATGAATTAACTCGATGTGTTTTCTTTTTCTTTTTCTTTTGTTCTGATCTTAAAACATAGTTTTCCCATATACCGGCATCCGGCCGACGAGTCTCCCGCACTTGGACCGTTTTCTCCGACCGTCTCGTTGATTCGGGAACACGTGCAAAGGGTGCTCGATCACCCGGTGAACCATGTCTTGATCCAGCATTATAGAAGTGGGGCGGATTACATTTCTGAACACTCGGATAAGACGATTGACGTCGTCCGGGATTCCAAGGTTGTCAACGTCAGTCTTGGTGCACAGCGGGTGATGACCCTGCGTATGAAGCGAGACGGCGTGGAAAATGCGGGGCAAGGCACTCCCCGACCATCACAGAAGATCCCACTGCCACATAATTCAATGTTTATATTGGGGCTGGAGACCAACTCCAAATGGTTGCACGCGATCAATCACGACAAACGACCGACACAGTTGAAGTCCGCCGAAGAACAGTTCATGAATGGGGAGCGCATCAGTCTAACATTTCGATATATTGGGACGTTTCTTTCAAGCGATGAATCTCGTATCTATGGACAGGGCGCCAAGGGGAAGACACGCGTGGAAGCACGGCCTGTCGTGAACGGAACAGAGGAAGCTGGGAGACTTCTTGAAGCATTTGGTAAGGAGAACCAACAGAGCGAATTCAATTGGGATGCTGTATATGGAGGGGGGTCCGACGTCCTTCATTTTACTCCTCGGGACGCTTGACGACTCAAACTTGGATCGTCGTTGCATGAATTATGAACATTGAGATGTTTATTGTATTTTTCTTCTTCCAAATCATCATTGTGAATGCTTAGCAACGCTCGCTGGTAAGTCACACAGCCACGGGACATTCTTGGAACCGTCGTCGCGACCACTCGCGCCTCATAACTCTCGTTTTCGGGTCGGATGTCGTGCCATATCTACTCGCTATTGACATAGCTTCCGTACTGTTTTACAGGGATTCTAGCTGCCGAAGTGGTCTGTTTTTATCGAGAGAGTTATACCGTAACTGGGCCTTGATTTGATGGTGAGCGGACTCATTTCGTGTGTTATTTCCTTTTTGGGATGCCAGGGGGTTGAGGTTTTTCAGGGCGGACGCGTGTTGAGTTTATCGCGGGACACTCCTCCTTCCTTTCCCTGCTTCAGCTTTCCTTGCGCTTGCGGAAAGTCAGAGACACGAGGATACCGATCGTGCAAACACGAGGCTCTCTATTTTTGTCTCTCGTCCTTTATCTCTCTTCATACAGCAAAACAAATCATCGTCTCTTTCTCGAACGCGACACCGACGCTCTTCACGCCTTCACGAGCTCGTTTATTTTACTCTTGCATGATAAATTCATCCCATTAACGAGATGTCACGACATCAGCCCAGCAGCCCATCAGAGTCTCCAAAGAGCATGTCCCTTGGTCCGTCCGACCAGCGGGGTGAACTTTCCGAACAACCCTCCTCGTCCACCCACCCCAGGGTGTCCGAAGGTTCGGAAGGTTATCCCTCATGGCTCCCGAAACGACCTCCTCCACCAGACCCAGGTTCCACCGTTCACTCTTCCAATGATGTCCAATCCCCCGGGCTTACCCCCGTGGAACCATTCAATGTCGGTCGCAAGCCCACCCCTCGCTCTGTTCGCGTCGTCAGCCTCCAGGATGCAACTCAGCCTGGTCGTGATAATCGCGACATTGCAGAGCAGCGGCGGTCCAGCAACCCAATGCGCCCTCGTGTCTGGTCCCGCGCGACGACTGCTGGAATGAGTCCGACATTGGTATCCGCCGCGGTCCACGCGCAAGACCGTGCCCTCCGTCCTAAATTCAATTCCAATGGTCTTCATCCCGAACTCCTGCGAAACCCTTCCCTCTGGGCCAAACTCTACTTCTACCTACTTCCCTTGTTCACTTTTTACCACATTCCCCTACAAACTTTTTTTGACTTCAATGCCGTATATTTATTATTACAGTGCGTGTCCTCTGGGCTTATGTTATCTGTTCGGTTCCGTGCTTACCATCACGTCCAGGGTCACAGAGCACCCCAATCCGACAGCACCTGGCGTGTCAGGATCTGGAAAGAATTGGGCACTCGGCGCAACGGCTTATATAGCTTGTTGGCTGGTTTGGATCATCATGGTTTTTGTCCTTTATGAACTTGTTTACTCCTTCTATCGTCGATGGCGTGTTAGTAAGTATCTGTTCCTCCTGTGAAGAACTGTCTGGTTGACATCATTCTAGAGCGACCGCGCATCGTTCCTCTTTATTTTTCCTCCCCGGGATTCAGTCTCACCTCGATGACGTCGTACACGAATTTTTGCTTCATGCAGTACATTCGATACTCGGCCTTCTTTGGGGAAAACGGCGGCCTCCGTGATGGTCTCGCCGAAACGTTCTGGTTTTACTCACAGAATCTGCCCACTGTCGCGCTCCTCTTACCTCGAGCGGGTCTCTGCGTTGCTTTGCTCTTATCTTTCTCCACTGCGAATCCGGAATACGCTAGTCAGATCGAAGCTGGCTTCAATGGTCGAGATACGACTTTCTTCCGCGCGTCCGATGGCACGTTGACGGATTACGCCCGCGGCGTTTTGTTCGCCAGTGCTGCGTGGACGGCATGGCGCGCGCTCGTCCTCTTCATCAGCTGGTATGCCTATTATCCTTTCTGCTTATGCCTCACATAACCTTTCACGCTTAGGATTGTCCTCTGGATATTGAGCGGTCAAGGTTGTGCGGGCCTTTGTGGCCCTCGTTACAGATGGGAGGAAGAAGATCACGAAAAGACCTTGTCCTTTTACAGTGATGGTTCTGACGATGTTGATACACTCCCTTGGAACTGGAGGACAGCCACGCGTCTGCGCATTCAAGAGGCATATGACTTTTGTCTCACAGTCAAGCCCCCTACGCGGTGGAGTCAAGCCTTGGGGAAGAAGGAAGAAGAAGGGCCTGGATTACCTGGCGTGCCAACGACACCCGCCTTTGAAGTCGAACAAGTGCTGGCGGCAGTGGGCTTACCCTCTCTTCCGGCACCTGCACGTCGCGCAGTGCTCTCTGAGGACCTGTTCTCGCATCCACGGATGGACGAGACTACTGTTTGCCTTTCGTCTTCCCCAGTGCCCGAGCTGTCCGATATCATTCCCAAGGTTGTCAAGCGATCCTCCAAGGATCGGGAGATTGGGGGTCCTTCGGCACCGTTAATGAAGTTGCCGTACCCATTCACTGCGTATGGCGCTCAGGTATCTTCAAAAGATCAAATCCCATTTCCTCCCTCCCCCAGCTCGCGGAAGGAGAAACGTAGATCTCCCGTCTCCAGCGGGTCCGGGCATCAGCAAACTTCGGAGCACGAGCAAACACAGGCTGAAACCCAAGAGGAGGAGGAGGGTGAAGAGGAAGAAGAGGAAGGAAATAGTGAGGTTCATCCACGCACCTCTGGTTCCATGTCTAGCCTGGGGCAGCCTATCACTTCCCGTTATCCTTTCCAATTCCGTCGCCCTCACACTCGCGGCGCATCTGTATCCTCGAGCGCCATGACACATTCAACTCCTCAATCGGACTCTTCGCCGTCGTCAAACGAACGTTCTGCGTATTCAAGATCCACACAATCGACAGGGAATCGAGAGACGTCCGAATCACCCCTGTCACACGCGATGAGCGGCTCCGTGATGTCAAGTCCTATGTCTGGATACGGCATACCTATTCCTATGCCGCCACGTCACCCAGGTCGGGGACGTGCCCGTGCTGGAACGGCACCTGCATTCCCGTCCTCGCCTTCTCCGGTCATGTTCCCCGGGAGAATCCCACCCAGAATCCGCACTGACAGCGAGACAACTGATAACGTACGGGGTGGTTACGAATCATTCTTGAGCGAGGAGCATGACGAAGTGGACGAAGAGCTCGAAGATGCCGAAGAAGAGCGCCAGATGATGGAGCAACCTGAGCCCGAGGGTCCTCACGAAGCGGCAGAGGGCGAAGACAGCGTGGGCTTGTTGGGAGTTCCTCAGCGTAGCCCACGTTCGTCGAACGTAAGCAGCCGACGTCGACGTGGACGCCGCAGCTCTCAATCTGGTTCGCAATCTCGGTCAAATTCGGTGTCCTCGAGGTCCAGAGCTGGATCCGCAGTCCGCTCGCGCACGCAGTCGCTTATTCAAAGTCTAGGGAACGCGTCACGATCGTCAGTTGAGCTCGTCCAGTCTATGCGTACCCGTGCCAACTCATCGATGGCAAGACTTGAGGAAGACAATGTGGACACGTCAGATGAGCGCTCTCGTTCTGGAAGTGCGTCGCATTCCAGCAGCAATCATGAGAATTATACATTCGGCAGGCCTTTGTTATCACCGATGCCTGTGCGTCGCGCGTCTTCCCAAGGCCTACGTACAGCTGCCTCAAACGCGTCTACATCGGCGCCGTCGGAGGCGAGAACGTCCCTGTTCACGGCACGTCAAGAATCCCATTCACGCGAGCGTGAGATGAGCAGAGCTGGAATCGCGATTCCGTCACCCAGAGGCGTCGAGAGTCGACCGGATATCGGTACCGCAGCACAGTCCTTTATCACTGCACCAGCGACGATTGCAGGGACGTCTGAGTCGAGCGAGCAAGGACAAGCGAGTTGGGCGGATGCGACGCACATGGTTGATCGACCGGACACGACTTGGCGACCTGCATGAGCGTGCTTGCTCTATGGTAGCGCGCTGGCGAAGAACACAAGCATTCGCAATCATTCTCAGATGTCTTGGATGTGAACAGTCTTACGGACGGTCGGATTCAGACTTACTAATTCCCTTGTTCTTTGTGACTTGCATTTTCAGCATCGTACTACATAACCTTATCTTTACAATCCATTTCACGCCATCTCAATGCCATCATCTATAATTCACTGCACCCCGAGGTATCTTTTACCTACTCTTCTGAAATTCCCCTACTTTCTCTTCCGCACCTACTCCAACCATTGCACTCTAGTCACCGCTTTCTGTTGTCGTCACTACATGCATTACTTTTTATCAGTCTTCATGTGCTGCCGACATGATAATGCTTATGCCAGTTTTTCAATTTTTGGTTTGAAGGCAGGTCGTCGATCTTGCTGGTCCCACCCTGTGAGTTTCGATTGCACCAGCGGCGGGTAAGAGTCCGATTCGGTACTTTTGAACTCCGTCAATCCTGGGGGATGCAATAAGAGGTCTTTCTCTCTTTACCGTGACTCCACCCCATTGATCAGCCGCATTGTTTTTCTAATGGAGTCCAAGCTATTGGAGCTTGGATGGCTTGGTGGCGGGTCGTCCTAGTTGCTGTAACAGCCCCTTGCCAGTGGTTTTTTCGGGGCGCTACTCATGCACGCCGGTAGGGATTCTGCCAACAAAGAAATCCCGCAGCAGTCGATCTCACTTTTCATAATGGGTGATACTCAACGAGATCTGGCAATCAAAATACTTTTAACTCTTCCCTGCCGAGCCCTATACTCAGCTGGCTGATTCAAATCAAAAATGATTTCACCGCTACTGTCTGCTTTCCGGGCTATGTGTCAAGTCCTTGCGTCACGCTACCACTGGCAGTGGAGGTGATCTACTATGAAGCAATATTTGTCACCGACCTCTTCTGGTATTCTTTCCCTCTCTATCTCCACTGTCCTCCACGTCCTTCACATGCTGGGATAAGTATACGATGATCCCAGCAACCGAGGACACCCTTCCGTGCAAAAGGGTTGGATCAAGAAAAATTGCAGAAGATCCATCGCTGTCGTCAGTATCAAGTCACAGCCACCGGAATGATCCCACGTGTCCCCGATACTTTTATCCACCTGCACAGATCAGGCACTCACGAGAGCGTTGTGCGTCCAGATCGTCATGAGTAAGGTGCGAGGAAATCGCCTCACTTAGTCGCAAGGGACTGCATCCCTGCTATGTTATTGCCCAGAGTAAGGGCTAGAACTGATGGAAGCTGCTCGAGCCGCTGGATATTCTTTTCTACAGCGTGTCCATAATATAATGTGAGACATTTTCTCGCTTGGTTCACTCTTTATAGCGATCAGAACTAGGGGGTAACTTGAAATGCACGAGCACCGGGAGTTTGCCTAAAGGCAGCGACTGGGATAACAATGTGTTCATCGGAATCTGGAATAGCTCATATTCCGGAGTAGCGCTCCAAAGGATCGCCACGAAAGACGATGCTCTCTGGAGTGAATAACAAGTATCGTTCGGTATACTTGTCCGAACGGGTGGCTTCGACGGTAACGGGTTCTTCCTTAAGCAGTCATTCAAGGACCACGTACGCAATAAAGTAGGTGTTTCTCATCACAAATCAATACGAATACTTGTATCGTGTAGTGAGATATGACCTTACCTATACCGGATTGCCCCCTTTTTATAAGTGCTCGAGTTGCCCTGAAACATCTCGAATGCATCAAGATATTCTTGATGGATGCACGGCTTGTTTTGTGTGGTATTGCAAAAGGACTTCGCTACGCAGAATTTCCCCCCAAATCCAGAGACTGTTTCTTTCGTGAAAAGCTTCTCCTCTGTCCATAGTTTCTGCAGGGCCGGCAGACATTGTGCTTTGAAGGTTTCGTCGAAAATTGCAATGTAGAGAAATCGTCCTCGAGTCAATCCAACAGCTCCGCCGATCCCCCGTGACATACTGTGTTGTTCATCTTCGACCGCAACAGAATAAGAAAACTTGGTATCTTCTCGCCCACGTGAACTGCACATCATCATGATCAGATTTCAGCTAGATGTATCAGATGAACGCAGCATAAACGATAGAGCAACAGAAGTATTTTCAATCCTGAATGGAAACGGTCTCGACTACGTGATGAATAATGCCCCTGCGGTAACTTATTGCCTCTGTTTCGACGGCAAGGTGTGATACTGAGTCCTTGGAGTCATGATGATAGAATCATGTACTACCTGACTCTGAATCGGGTATTTGACGATAGGATATGGTGGCCTGTCAGCGACTGAGCGAAGCGACCGGAATGTAATCGTGAAAGTGACGAGTGCGATGACGAGTGTCAAGTTGAATTGTGGTGCCAGGCCGGGGAGATGCAGCCTATCAGTAAAATTGCATTGATTATGTTGGTGGGTGTGCACACCAAATCAGCGACGTGCCTTGATTGATGGATATACGCACAGGCAGACAAAGGAAGACCAGATTTCGTCCACCGTTCGCTGATCCTGGGTGGGAAAGGACGAAAATGGGTGCGTTGTTGGAATCCAAAACGAGCGTCAAGAGAATGCTGGGTAAAATTACGAGAGCGACGGCCGATGCTGGGAAATTTACAATTGTCAGGGGAAAGACATTCGCTGCTGACCTATGGTAGATTGGTACATGACATGACTTTGTCTGGCCCAGGACTCGTGAGCACGGATGAGACGAGTGATTGGCGCCCATAACCTGTGCCCGGTTTTTCCCGGAAGCTGGGACAAGGTCAAACTTTCACGTCTGTTAGCGTGGACAAAAAATTGTGCACGAGGTTGGGATGTGACTCGGCACTCGGACGAATTTGACTCCGCTCCATGATAGCAACATGCGGGTTAAACTGCGCCCTTGATGGAGGTGTGATTCGGAGGCGCAGCGAGAGATCCATTCTGGGCTGCGGTGCTGGGTCTTGGGCGTAGGCTAAGGCGAGGAAACCAGCTGAAGGGAAGAAATGAATACCCGAAGACTCGTAAGACGGCCTGGAGAAAGATCTGAGTGAGAGATATTTCTGGCCAGGTAGCTCAGCGGCCCTGACGAGACGGATTTATTCAGTTGAGACCGCACTGCCATTGAGGAGTGTTCTTAGTCAACGGCGTGAAGCGGGCGGGGTTCGCCCAGGGCCAACAACGATGGCAACGTTCTATCCAGGCCCGGTCGGGATGGTGCTGGGACGAGTCCCGGAGGAAAATGGCTGGGATGGATGCACAGCTCAGGCTGGCTTGGAAGAAGAAAGCGTAGGCCCGACTGCGGCTAATACTACGACTTGGACTACCCAGCCACAGAATACCTCTTCTCCATCAACACCCCCAACACCGGACCCGACGACGACCGTGACGACGACAACTGCTCTTTCCCACTCAACAACGACCTTCATCCCACGCCCTCTCCCCGTACCCGCCGCGAGGGTGCAGGCCAACCCCAGACCTCGACCTCTCTCTATGCCCCCGCAGTCTTACAGCACTTCCCCTCAGACCAGCTCGTCGGATCGCGACAGACTACCCATGTCCGACCAGAAACACCGCCAGCACAGGGATGGTTCCACTTCCAAACAGTCTCGTAGCGCAAACAGAGTCCTCGGCGACTATACCCTCACCAAGACCCTCGGTGCAGGCAGCATGGGTAAAGTTAAGCTGGCGATCCATAATGTCACGGAGGAAAAGGTGCGTTTCCTCATAATTCCTCCCTCGCTTCACTTTACCTTCTCTATTCCTTTTCATCCCCAAGCTCGCCATCAAAATCCTTCCCCGCGTCCACCCTTCCACACCTCTCCCCAACGGCTCAAACGTTTCTCCAGAGGCTATCGCAAAGCAGGCTTCCAAGGATGCCTCAAAGGAGATTAGAACAATCCGCGAGGCGGCTTTATCCATGCTTCTCCACCATCCCTATATCTGCGGCATGCGCGAAATGATCATCCATCAACATCACTACTATATGGTCTTCGAATACGTGAGCGGCGGTCAGATGCTCGACTACATTATCAGCCACGGTCGGCTGCGCGAACGTGTCGCACGCAAGTTTGCTCGTCAGATTGGCAGTGCTCTTGACTATTGTCACCGCAATAATGTGGTTCATCGTGGTAGGGTTGACTTTTTGGTCCTTCACGTGCCCTGCCATCGCTCACATCTCCATCAGATCTTAAAATTGAGAACATTCTTATATCAGAGACCGGAAACATAAAAATCATTGACTTCGGTCTCTCCAATTTATATGACCCGGCCGAACGTCTCTCCACCTTCTGCGGTTCATTATACTTTGCAGCTCCCGAATTATTGAACGCAAAAGTTTATACTGGTCCTGAGGTCGACGTATGGAGTTTTGGCGTCGTCCTTTATGTCCTTGTCTGTGGCAAGGTTCCCTTCGACGACCAAAGCATGCCAGCTTTGCATGCAAAGATCAAGCGTGGATTTGTCGAGTATCCGGTCTGGTTGAGCGCTGGTGTGTCAGCTCTTTCGCTAGGTATATTGGTCACTACTGATACTCATATGCAGAATGCAAGCACTTATTATCGCGGATGCTCGTGACCAACCCTGCGGCCCGCGCTTCTTTGATCGAAGTCCTCGAGCACCCATGGATGATTCGTGGTTTCAATGGACCACCTGACTCTCACCTCGTGCATCGTGAACCTCTCCGTGTAGACGAGCTTGATCGACAGGTCATCCGAGGTATGAAGGGGTTCGAGTTTGGTTCCGAGGAGGAAATCGAACGCAGGCTGGTTGTGGTCCTTGAGTCTGAAGCTTACATTCGTGCCGTTGCCGCATGGGACCGGAAACGAGGTCGAAATGGCGGCCGTTGGGGCGAATCGTTCTCAAATTCTTCCCTCGCCATCTCTTTCGATGGTTCTTCGACCAACATTCACAAGGATGGTTTGACGCCATCCAAGAAATCCAAACGATTCTCTGGATTTGATTTTTACCGTCGGAAACTGTTTTCTCCCGCCTCTTCACCACCAACGACCCCTTCTCATTCGCCACCCAATTCCCAATCCCACCTCTCAATTGTTGATGCTGGTCGCGAGCCCATGGATCCTGTTCGCGGATTCCATCCCCTTATATCCATGTATTACCTTGCTCGGGAGAAGCTCGAGCGCGAACGGGTTTATGGGCCTGGTCACTTTGCTAGTTCGCAGATATCCATTCAATCTGGTGCTGTCCCCAGCGCGGCAGCTATTGATGAAACCTCGGCTCCCAGTGCCTACAACGCCAAAGCGCAGCTCCAGTCGACCAAGCCGCAACTGGCAACTCCTGCACCCGCCAAGGCCGATTACAGTATGCCCCTTCCCCGTTTGCCGGCACCGGAAACATCACACTACTCTGGCATGTCCTACGATGCAGCTGCTGCCACGCCCTCACCCACGACCGCCACCTTCCAAGGGCAACCAAGGGCGCGTGATGTTGGGCCGCCACCGCCGCCACCCCCACCACCAACAAAGCGCGTCGAGATTGCTGCCACTCCGACGACGCCCGTGACGCCCTTGCCTCGCGCGCCACCCGCGTCGACACACCGCCGTAGTCACAGTCTCAGCCAGCGTCCAACAGTTCTACGTGGCTTGGGTGGCGTGTTTGGAGGAACGGAAAAACCTGTGGACGAAGCGGTAGAAGATATACAAGTGCCTCACACCGCTGGTCCGGAGCTTGGTGAATTTGGAGCAGCCAAGGCGAGGGTTGTGGGCCAAGACGAAGGTAGTGGGCATGATGGTCCGCTCTCGACAGGCGCGACGCTTGTCAAGCGGTTCGGGACGTTGTTGGGTGGCGGCGGCCGTGGGGACGATTCAAAGCGGAGGCAAGGGAGCATCGGCAAGCGCACGACGATTGTAGGTGGTGTACCTTTCAAGGCTGCGACGGATACCGAGGCAGAAAAGCGACCGCGTGCGGCCGATGTGCTTGATGAGAAAACAAGCACTGATTTGGAAGCTCGGCGACAGAGCACTTACGCGCCACCGCCGTTGTCTGCAAGTCAGAGTCAGCCGTTGTCGCACACCCATAGGCGAGCGGCGACGATTTTGGATCCGAATGGCCGGGCGATACGCCATGAACGAAGGAGTAGTACTGGCGGAGCATTACTCCCGAGCATCGGTGGCTCGATGGGCCGACACCGACGACCTTCGACTGGGTATGGAACAAGCAGCGCCCGACCGGTCGCAGTTAGTCAATTTGGACGTACGGAGGAGGTTGAGGAGAATGCGGAGCACGAAACATCTGACTCACGAGACGAGAGCTTTAGAGATGCTTCTCACGTGGACAGGGATTTCAAACCAGTTCATCTGAAGGGCTTGTTCAGGTATGTAGTTCGCATTTTTTGCTCTTGGTAGGCAATCTTGAAACGGCGCCTGAACAGTGTCTCTACGACCTCGACAAAGCCACCTTCGGTTCTCAAGGCGGACATTAAGAAGGTCCTCGATCGAATGCAGGTTCAATACCGCGAAACCAAGAGCGGGTTTGAATGCATTCATATCCCATCTATAGATATATCATCTGTTCCAGAGAGTGCGCAGACACGTCCTAGTCACCATCGTCGACGCGGATCGTCGGGCTCGAACGAGACTGGCAAAACACGCTCGTTGGTCAAGAAAGCGTCGAAGCTCTCTTTCGGAGTCAAGTCACGTGACCGGGAAAGTATCAAGGAGAGAGAACCGGAACTGACCACTCCCGAAAAGGATCTTCCGCACCGACCTTCTGTGGGGACTGCATTGACTGCAACACCGAGTAGTGGTTCGTCGTCGTTTTTCAACGTATCGTCGACGGCGCACACAGTTCTTGCGGAAGGTTCACGGCAAATCGAAACGAACGGGACGGCCATGGTAGCGTCACCTTCGGACGAGGCGCAGATATTGCGACCGCACTCTCCGACGAAGGCCAAGGTCTTACCGCCAATACCAAGGGATTTTGGAGCTACGTCGCAGCTACAGGCACCCCCACCACAGACGCCTCGGCCGCCATTGACGCCATTCCCAACTGGTGAAGTGGATCGTGAGATGTTTGAGATGATGGGTGCAAATTCGCTGTCAGTTCGCTTTGAAATCAATATTATCAAGGTGGGTGATAGCGTGCATCTTATATATTTACAGAGCGGAAGGCATTGATTTGTCGCACGTGTTTAGGTTCCGTGGTTACCGCTTCACGGGATTCAGTTCCGGAGGGCTGGTGGGGACGGATGGCAGTACCAGATGTTGGCGAGAAGGGTATTGACAGAGCTCAAACTGTGACGTTATTTGGTTTGCATCTCGTTTTTACCTCCTACATCTCTTCGTTCTCTCGTCCTTCCCTTTTTCTGAAATGCTTGTTGCATTGCACAGCCCTTGGCGGCAATTAATATGCTCTCTATCCGCACATCTGTGATATATTCCTGTTCCTTTTCGCTCGCTTGCGCTCTTCTCCGTTGACGCTTCACCGTCATTTTCCAATGACACGCCGACGCCTCGTTGTGACTGACCCAGGTAGAAAGCAGATGATTACGGCTTATGTTCCCGTTCTTTTCTCTCCTCGTATGGTACAACGTACACGTACAGAATACTTATATTTACTCTCAAGGTCCCATTTCTTCCCTTTGGTTTTCTCTTATTCGCCTGTATCGATGATATATTAATTTGACGACAACATGACGGTTTTTTCTCTTTCTTTTGCTTTTCCTGCAGGTTTTGATCAAGGGTCTTCTCATTCGGACGTCGATCCAGGTCTTTGGATGCTCTGGGGACAAAAAGGAAGAATAGATACCTAGCCACTCATACATACGTTGTAAGCACTGTTCAGGGTGCGAGACATGGATGATCGATCCCTCGATTAGCGTGTATTGGAGCCACGGGCTAATTCATGTTAGAGCGGAAACAGGTCCGGAGATCACTCTGGTGTCACATACTCAAGCAATTTACGTGACAAGTTTTCTCAAACCGTGTTATCAGTAATAGGGATCTGGTGAACACGGTGCCGCCAAGCCTGTCATTGCTTGATGACCCTGAAAGTTTTCAGTTAGATTCACGCGCAAGTCTTGCCAGACCTTGGGACAGACAATCGGGATACACCAGAGGAAAAGTCAATTACGGATACACGAGTGATCGATGTCACTGATTAGTATGAATACAACGTGTCCATGTGACAAAATCTAGTTTCTCGTGATCAAAGGGATATGAACGTCCGTGAAAGCATTCTCTTCGATTAGATCTCTACGCTTCATACCGAGCCGCCGAGGGAATCATGGCACGGGCGGAGTTCACCCTGTCCGACGGCCCATCAAAGTGTGGTTCAAGATACCGACTCGGCCAATAAAGGGCATACGCGCTGACACCGAAAAACAGCGGCAGAGAATAAAACACGTAGAAGAACACTGCGGGACAAAGAGAGGAGTTTCAACAGCACCACGATATATGCGGCTGCTTGCTTGCCTTCGTGATCAGCCATATAGCCATTTCCGAGCCCTATAGCAAACTCGATCGTGCGATAGATGCATCGTATCTAGACGTGTTCACAAGATGAGTAAGTTGGGACAAACTGAAGAAGGAAACCGAACGTACAAGAAACAAGGCTGATGTTGAAAAAAGCAGTTAAATATTTTGGGCCATGGTGCATTGGAGGTTTTGACGCCGTGTTGCTTCAAACTCCGGTGAGTGTACGAGACGAGGAGAATAAAAAGTCCAAAGGAGAATGTCTGAAGTGCCAGACCTGCAATGATCACGTATGTTCCGATCTTGAACGTGGTTGGATTTTTGGAAGTGAACATAGAGCCTCCCGCGCCCTAAACAGTGAGTGAATGAGTGTGTGAATCACAGTGGGAGCACCGGCATGAAAAGTCTACATACCTGAAGGCCTGAACGAGCAGGGTGGTAATATCACTGGCGACGAAGTACCCTGCAGCCCGTTCCGGCCTGATCAGCGAGTGCCGACACTCGATACAAATAACGACAAATCGTCCATAGAGAATAGGGACATTCAAAGTAGAAAACAGCCTCAGTTTTGGGGCTGTTTTGGGAATGGTTTTGAAAATTATTTTGGAAGTCGAAAGCCATTTTGTACTTTGTCATACCCTGTTTTGACGTCATTTTGCTTGGTTTTGCACAGTGCATGCGATCACAATTTCAGTCGGAGTTTGCACTTGATTGTGATCATTGACAGACTGATAACAGCAAGATTTCTTTGCTTCATCCATCATTAGTGTTTTAAGGTCCGGTCCGGTCCGGTTATTTTACCTTTTTTGGACAGACCGAACCGTGACCGGTCTTTGATAATTTGTCACAGGGGCATAACCTGACCAGACCACTCAGAACCGGTCTTCATCGGTTATCAAGTCGGTTACAAACCAGTTCGGACCGGTCTTTCAAACAAGTCATAGTTCACATGTATGTAGGATGGTGCATGATATAAAATGTGTGTCCCTGTTACGAACACTCCTAAACCCCTATCTTCAACCCCTGTCTTTATGCCATCTAATCCCTCTCTATCTTATCAACAAGTCTATCATCCACAAGAACGCTATGTCGTTCCAGTCTACCAACCTCCAGACTTGTTCTAGACTTCCTACGCCTCATGCCAAACCTATGCTCGGAACCTATTCCTATTGGCTGCCACATTTACACAGCCTTATATATATCCCACCAATCGGGTATGATCCAACATGCTTCTTAACTTCTCTTCCATTCCAAGGCAGTGCCTTATCTATGACATCATTCATTTTACTTATCATCCAATGACAATTAAGATACTAAGTATCGTACCACCTTCCTTTCTAGTGTACTATCGTAAATACGACCACACACAGTGGACAGTATATATACCTTCATGTAGTAGCGTACATTCTCCAGTTTAATTCACTTCGATCTTTCCATTCAAACACTACTCTCAAAGAGCCAGTCCCTCTACAAAGGACCACTACACATCATCCTAGTTGTTTGGGTGTTGTTTCAGTCCCCATGGCCAAAAAAAACTGCTCAACCCTTTGCCTTGATCCCCAACCATGTCAGATGCACGAAAGTCAAACCGTGCTCGAGTCCAAACTCAGAAAGCTCGAGAGCTACAGCGAAATGATTCCAAAAAAAGTACTCGATCTCGCCCTCCAAAGTCCAGGTCCAGCCAACGAAAGGGAAAGAAACGCATAGCCACCAACAGCCCATCATCTGATGAGAGTGATGAACAAGTGTTGCATAGGGGAAAAGGATGCCACATGGCCCGCATGCAGGCAAAAAGACGACGCCGTACAAGTTCTACCTCATTGGAGGAGGTCGTGCAAGCAGAAAAGGCTGTGAGTGAAATGGAGGTTGATGACGGTGCCGACACCGTTGATGCTGCCGAGGGCCAAGGGCATAACATCGACAGTGATGCAGACAAGATGGTAAGCTATGAAAAACAATTTTAGCGTCAGTATCTGATGTGGTATGCAGGATGACATGCAGGATGAACACTGTGGTGGACAGCACACCACCTGCAAGGCAAAAAAGAATAACACAGAAGACCTACTTACGATATTCTCGGATCGAGTGACTGTGAAGTTCATTCAAGGTACAGACTAGTAGTCAAAGTGAGCTAAAGACCGGGCGTTGGTGTATGGTCTGCAAGTGGGTGACGTCGTTATTCTATGAGGAGAATCTGGACTCACTGGAATATAGAGATGACAACATGTTGATCTAGAAATATGGCAAACGAAAGGCATTTTATGTTGGAGGGAATTCATCTTGCTGTGCACACATCCGCAGCCACTACGAACTATATCAACAACGGTGTGCTGAGCGGAACGTTCCTGAAAATCACCATGCCGTCCCGCATGACATCCTGGAACAGCGCAAGCAAGGCAGGGAACAGCTGACAATTGATACCATGTTCCCTCGTGTTCCTGGTCCATGGCCATTCTCAAGGGAGACAGTGTTGAGACGCATTGCTGAGTTTATCATATGTGATGACCAGGTGGGTGTACTACCAGATTCTGTACACTGCTTAGACTAAGATTTGAGTAGTCGCTTGTGGTGGCTGACAAGGCAATGTTTCGAAACTGCTTAGTTACAATGCGACCAAATGTGACCAAGCTTGACCTACCTACGACACACGACATCAGTACATTCATCCACAACGAATTCATCGAGTTCATCAAACAGCTGAAGACAGAACTACAGGTTCATCATACAGTTCTTTTACTTCCTTTTCCTAGCTAAGTGATACCATGCACAGTCACCATTCAGTAGCCACATCTCCACCACCATGGACCTCTGGTCTGTTGAACAGACAAAGGCAGCATTCTTGGGCATCACAGCACACTGGATTCAAGTCGACGACAACACCAAAAAATGGTCTTTGCATTCTCAAGTCATCGCTTTTCGGGCGTTTTCGGGCACGCACAGCAGGGACAACATCGCACAATACTTTATCGGACTTTGTGAACAGGTTGGAATCATCTCCTCGACATCCAGCAAGCTTCTCTGTTTCACTGCCAACAATGCTACCTCGAACGACAAAGCAGCCGACAACGCAGAATGAATCCTCCATGGTTGTCACATCTATTCATTCAATGCCGACACCAATCGCCTTCCCTGTCTTGCACATGTAATCAACCTTGCCATCACCTCCGTCCTGGCGGCTGTCACAAAGATATCCAACGTGGACACTACAACGACCATTTGGGAGTTCGATCCCACCCTTCCACAGAACCGCGTGCTTGACGACACATTGGATGTCGTTACAACCATCCGTACACTCGCGATCAAGATTCAATGTTCAGGCCAACGCATCGAGTACTTTGAAACACTGCAAGCAAAATGTGGTATTGAGCCCACTCTCTCAATTCCGTTGCACAGCAACATTAGGTGGGGTACAGCCGAAGGAATGCTTGGTCGAGCATATGAACTACGACAGGTACGTACACTATCCTATCAAATTTTTGCAACCACTGATTGGTTGGAAGCCTATCAACATGTTTATACAGTCGGCAGATGAACTTTATGGCCCCATTACAACAGTTCAGCATGAAGGGCGAGTCAAGCGCATTCCATGGACAAAGTTCACATTATCAACAAAGGACTGGGACCGTGTCCAAGACACGCGGTCTGTTATTGCTGTAAGTACACTGATGATTCTACGGTACCATGACATAAACTGACTTTTCCACAATAAGGATGCGAACAATATCCAGCAACTCTTCTCTGATGAAACTCCTGCCACTCTCTGGCATGCAATCCCAGAAATTGAAGAACTCTTGTTGGTGTGGGAGAAGAAACAAGGTCTCGCGAAGTACTCGATTTTCAAGAATGCGCTTGGAGATGGTATCAGCAAGATTATGAAATATTACAATCAATTCAATGACAAGCCGGTGTACATACTTGCCCTTGGTTGGTTCTCCTCGTCATTTTCGACATGTTCGCTGACATGTCATCTACAGTTCTCCATCCATATTATAAACTGGACTACATCAAGATGGCGTGGGGGGGTACTGACGAACAGGCCAAGGAGATTGTGGCAGGAAATCATCATGCCAAAAACTGGCATGACGAAGCACTTAAGGTTGTTGAGTCAACCATGCAAGAGTATTGGCAAGAGATGGAGGATGACCGTGTCACATGGAGTGCCACCATGGACACCCAGGCCACCCAATCCAATGATGGTACGCTCAAATCTGAGTATGACCGTCATCGTCGTACCCTCATTGAGAAAGCCAGACTTGGTGGCTCTACACTGGGATGGGCTGCAGAACTGTGGCGTTACCTTGCTGATTTGCCAGGAGATGTCGCAAAAAACATGGACATTATCGACTGGTGGTCCAAGCATGCAACCATATATCCAACCCTTGCACGGATTGCACAAGACATCTGTGCTATCCCTTCGTCGTCGGTCCCCTGTGAATGTCTATTTTCAGCTGGCGCAGAAATTGCTACAGACCGCCGGTCTCGTCTGAGTGCTACCAAGTTTGAGCAACTTCAAGTTCTCAAGTATGCATGGCGGAATTCCATCACTGATCATGCAGCCATCAATTCAAAGGAGGTAACAGACGTTTATTTGCAAGAGTTCAGAGAATTGAAGGAGCACTATGATGAGTTTGATCACATAGATTTGACTGATAGTGACATTGAGGACAAGTAATTTTGGTAGTTTATATATGTTGCAGTGGCTGGTCATGACCGGTCATGACTTGTCTATCTGTGGTCCTTGCAAATGCATGAAATATGATGACTGAGACCGAAACCGATAAAGACCATAAAATTCGGTTCTTGACGGTCCGGTTCAAATTGGTTAAAGTCCGGTCTGGTCCCGGTTATTTGCTGGTCTTGTGACCGGACCTTAAAACACTAGTTGAGAGAGTCCATCAGAGATAGGAGATACTCCCCGTCAGAGCTGCTAGACACTGCCACTCTTTCTGCCCTCATCATCGACAATCATCTACCCTGGGGTCTTGCCAATTGAAGCACAGAAGACGAGATCCTCCATGCTGTCCTAGTCGTCCAATCCTTCGACAGACGCAGCCTAGTCCCAGAGTTAGATCAGCAGTCCGCATTATCGGACCTGTCCCAAGCAGAAGAGTTACCTGGTACAAGGGTCAGGTTTCGCTCATCGATCAGCATGATCAAAGAAGAGAGTCAGGAGCCCTCACTTCACCTCGACAGCCCCCTAACTTCCTTAAGCAACGTCTCACACATAAGCCCAAAGAGATCTCCATCTCCCATAGTAGTACCACTAGATTGGATCCCCAAGAGAGAAAGGACCGAATCAGTGGACCCAAGCGATTATATCCCGGAGGATTACGAAAGACAGATAAAAAGGCAGAGAATCTTCAACAAAAGAAGACAGTATGGTTTGTGGATTAGAGAAGACGCTCATGACCCTGCCTTCAATCGTAGAGTAAACAGGTCCCCTAGACCTAAAGCAGTCTTAAGAACCCCTCCCCGCATCCCTACATACGCCTCCATCTGGGCATACCTCCTAGAACGTAGATAAAACCCCCTTCCAAATAAAAAACCTCCCTATCACATTACAATGCAGGCCACTTCAGTGACCCTCGCTCCCCTTGTCTGCTCCATCATCCATAACCAGGATTATGGACAAGAACTCAAAGACCTAAGCGTGCACATGTTACAAATAATAACCACGCTCGAAAATAAAATCGTGGATCTTGAGGTACACGTAGCACAGGGCACCTCCAGCTCCCAACATGCCCCCAGAGAAGGACAAGGGCGTAAATATGAAATAATGGCAGACCCCAGAGAATATACGGGAGAAGTCAACAAATGGGACGAGTGGTGGGCCAAGATGACAACTTGACTAAAAATGAACAAAGTGGACCATGTCCAAGATAAGATAGCTGCTGTCCTCTCCCGATTCAAAGGAGACAAGGCAGGAGGCTATGCAAAACTAGGGTTAGCAACCCTATACGACACAGACACAGAAGGGAAGCCCATAGCAAGGGACTTTGACAAATTCGGAGAAGAGTGCGCCAACCATTTTAAACCGCACCTCCAAAAGGACTGGGCACTAGCCCAATTAAACAAAATATATCAAGGCAACATGAGGACAGACGACTTCCTCATTAGATGGCTAAACCTGAAAAGGCAAGCCAACATTCCTGACTCCCATGCCATCGCCCTATTAGAAAAGGTGACAAACCCCCGAATACTTGCCAGGGTATTCCAAGAAGGCAGACCCACGGATATGGAGGCATATATGGCCCTCATCCGAAAATACGGACAAGCAATGGAGTCCCTCTCATACGTAAGAGGAGGAATGTTTCAAGGGTCCTCACAACAAAAGGACCCCAATGCCATGCAAGTCGACTCCATGGAGATTGACAACGAAGGATGGTTTATCAACGCCGCCCCCCAAAAGAAGAAATCCCCCGGTGCCTTGAGCACCACGAAATGTTTCAATTGTGACAAGCAGGGTCATTTCACCAAGGACTGTCGTGCCCCTAAAAGGCAACAATGTCCCACCTGCAAGTGGGTTGGTGGTTGCCACCATTTCAAATGTACAGCGAAGGGCAAACAAGTCCGCACCACCATCACAGAACCAACCCCCTCAACCACTAAAATCGAGGAAATTAAGGAAACTGGATCCCTGGAGGATCTAAAAGGAAAGACGTATGATGAGATTCGTGCCTTCTTCCAGAAGGGAAAAGGAAAAGGGAACTGAGCAAAAAGGGAACTCAGATTCGCAAAGGTCAGTCCTTCTTTTCTCCCTTGGACACGTTTTCTCTAGACGATTACGATACTGAACCATATGTGAATCCCAAGTCTTCCCCTTCTTCTTCATATTTAGACAAATCTATGCTTTCGGACTTACAAACATCAGGGGCAACTCATACAGAGCGCGGCTGGGACGATAATCCAGTGCTTGATTCCCCAGAAAGATATACTGAAAAATTTATTGAGACATTCAATCCAGATCGGGAAATCTCCCTAGATCTAGAGATTGATCATGAAAACACCCTCTTACCAGAAAAAGCCTCTGCCCTTCTTGATAGCAGAGCAAACGTAATCTTTATCAACCAAAAATATGTAAAACAAAATAAAATCCAAACAAAGAAACTTCCCATTCCCATCGCAGTCTTTAACGCAGATGGCAGCACTAATAGCGCCGGGAAGATAACATACTATGCTGACATTACTATTTCTTATCAAGGACACAAGGAGAAAGCAAGGGCAGAAATAACCAATCTGGGAACCCATGACCTCGTTCTGGGCTACATGTGGCTGAAGAAGCACAACCCGGAAATAGATTGGAAAACGGGAAAAGTAAACCTTACTCGTTGCCCCCTCCAATGTAACTCCTCGGACTTTGTATGAAAAACAACATGCGAAGAAATAGAAGACATCTATAATTTCCAATTTCGCAAAGCCCAAGAGGCTGAAACAATAAAACCAAAAACAGAAAAGACCATAGAGGAACTCATACCAAAACAATACCACAAGTATCTTGACGTGTTCAAAAAGAAGGAATCGGAATGGATCCCACTCTGTAAACCCTGGGACCACGGCATCAAATTAAAAGACACCTTCAAACCTAAAAAGGGTAGACTCATACCACTGTCGCCCGATGAACAGAAGGAAGTCTCCGACTTCATAGATGATCAAATGGCCAAGGGCTATAGCCGACCTTCCAAATCAGAACAAACATCACCTGTGTTCTTCGTCCCTAAAAAGGATGGACGGAAATGGATGGTCCAAGACTACCGTTACCTAAATGAACACATGGTCAAAAATAATTATCCTCTTCCTCTCATTTCACAGCTTGTTGACAAGCTCAAACATGCAAAACTATTTACCAAAATGGATCTCAGATGGGGATACAACAACGTCTGCATTAAAGAAGGAGACAAATGGAAGGCAGCTTTCATTTGTCACCACAGATCATTCGAACCCATCGTTATGTACTTCGGTTTATGCAACTCCCCTGCCACATTCCAACAGATGATGAATGACATCTTCTCTGATATGGACGGAGTTGTGGTCGTCTACATTGACGATCTCATGATCTTTACATCCACAGATAATCAAGAAGAACATGATAAAATCGTGATAGAAGTTCTCAGGCGGTTAAAGGAGAATGACCTATTTATAAAACCAGAAAAATGCACATTCTCGTGCAAAGAAGTAGACTTCTTGGGAATGATCGTAGGAGTTAACAGGATCTCCATGGACGATGAAAAGACCAAAGCCATCAGAGCATGGCTGGTACCAACCAAGGTCAAACACGTCAGATCCTTCCTCAGTCTAGTGAACTTCTACCATTGCTTTATCCAAGATTATGCAAAAATCGCACATCCTCTACATGATCTAATCAAAAAAGATGTCCAATGGACTTGGACAGAAAAAGAACAAAATTCTATGGATAAATTAAAAGAAGCTTTCACAACGGCTCCAATACTTGCCTATCCAGATAACGAGTGCCCATATCGGGTAGAGTCAGACGCTTCAGATTATGCAACCAGCGCAGTGCTATCCATCCTAAAAGAAGACAAATGGCATCCTGTCGCATACAACTCCCACTCTATGTCCCCAGAAGAACGGAATTATCCAATCGCCGACAAAGAAATGCTATCAGTGATCCGTTCCCTAGAACTATGCCACCACTATCTAGAAGGTGCAAAACATGAAATACAAGTATGGAACGATCATGAAAACCTTAAATGGTTCATGACGAGGCAAGACCTGACACGCAGACAAGCACGTTGGGCACAGTATCTATCAAGATTTAATATCGCTTGGCATTACAAACCAGGTGCTTCTATGGGAAAAGCCGATGCCCTCTCAAGGAGAGAAGACCATGCACAAGGAATCGAAGATGATAACAAAGGAGTCACAGTCATTCCAGAAACACAGATCTGCCCAATTGAGGTACAGATAAAGGATCTTGGAGACCAATTCTACGAAAAACTCCAACACGAACAAATCAAGATTCCCCGCTTGGGTCTAGACTCCCTCTTTTTTAAGTGTGGTTATTCATTAAAAGAAATACAAAACAAAAACATATTACAAAAATAAAATAAAATCTACATACCAGAATCATTACGACAAGAAGTTGTAACTATGCATCACGACACCCTGGTAGCAGGACATCTGGGTTACGACAAAACCATGGAACTCCTCACACGTTCCTATATATGGCCAGAAATGGCAAAATATGTCAAATCT
>JBBPLQ010000085.1:0-60438 GCA_038089855.1 Royoungia palumana | reverse complement strand
GTACCGGCTCTTGAAGAAGTACGGGTTTTCTTGAATCTATCTAACAAAAAAAAAAAACTAACAAAGCTTCCCAAAGCGAATGCCGTGCGATACGGAACAGCCAAGGGGGAATGGTTTCTTAATGCTGTATGTCCTTTGATTATACCACCATTCATCGACAACTGGGACTGCATGCACATCTTTGATCGTTTTGCTGAGTCTGCCACAACCCCCATAGACGGTGGTCCTTCCGTCTGGGGAAGTCATTAAAACACGACAGCGTGCTAGGAAATCTTCAGCGGGTTTCGACGTAACAAAATTATTCATCGGTGCGGAAGGAACCCTAGGGATTATTACTGAAGGTACGTATCACAGCCCCGGCTTTCCGATATTTCATTGACCCCTGGGGGATGTTCGTTGCCAATATCATGAAATAGTTACAATCCGCCTGACTCCTGTGTTGCCCACAACGGTCGCAGTGGCACAGTTTCCCAATGCCAAGAAGGCAACAGAGGCGGTAATTGATGTAATCAACCGTGGTGCCGGTATTCGTGAGTACTCTGTTGCTCGGCTCTCGCTCAATCGTGTCCTTATACTCACATAACCAAATATACCTGTCTATTATACGTATTCTTGCTCAGAATGTGTCGAGCTCTGTGACTCCGAATTCATGCGTTCTATAAACCTTTTTGGGGCTTCGGAACACACCTACCCGGAAGTCGACTCCCTGTTCCTCAAATTCCAAGGACCCACTCAAGCCTCGCTCCAGGAGACTGCTCAAATCGTCAAGGAAATCGTCAAAAGGCACGGCGCTACCGGTTTTCAGCTAGCGCGCAACGAGAAAGAAGCGAAAGATCTGTGGGCTGATCGGAAGAACGCGCTCTGGTCTGGATTGGCACTTTTAGAAGGGTCCAGGGGGTGGAGTACGGATGTATGGTCAGTCTTCTCATGTGCATGGAAAATTGTCATGGATGGAACGCCATCACTCTGAAGTGTCCCAGTATCAAGACTTCCCGACCTCGTCCATGAGACACAGCAAGACATTCGGCAACTTGGGCTTGTGTCTACTATCGTAGGACACGTTGGTGATGGTCGGCCCCTATGTCTTTTCCTGTTTGCTTTATCCTAACCGGATCAACTGTACAACAGGTAATTTCCACGCACTCCTTCTCTTCCGAAACGACGAAGAATTGGCCATAGCACGGGAAGCCGTACACAGGATGGTCAAACGCGCAATACGGATGGAGGGTACATGTGAGTGCTACATTTTTCGCGACTTTCGAACCCGTCGGCCTTGGTTTAATACTGTCCAGGCACAGGCGAGCATGGGGTTGGTATCGGCAAACGGGAATACCTGTACTCTGAGCTGGGGGAAGGCACCGTGGAGCTGATGCGGTCCATTAAAAAGACCATCGATCCACTTGGCTTGTTTAACCCGGGAAAGGTCAGCGTCAGACACTTCCTACGCAACTCGCTAATAAACTTCTGCAGCTATATCCCGACAAGAGCATGAAAGGTTCAGAGAAGCATTGATTGAAATTAGACTGAGAGTCGCCGTGGAGAGACCAATTGGGATCCAAAAATTTCCGCTCCTCATATCGACGTTGTATTATGACTTTGAATATCACCAAAACGTGTAGTTCCACCCACCTGTAAACAATTATTGTCCTCGCAACTGAACGCCAAGTCACGTGCATAGTATGCAAATGCGCGAAGCATTGATGAGGCAAAGTTTCATCTACACGCCATCCGGTCATGGGTAGCACGCTGTTTGGAAACACGACCTCGCAACAACAGCCAGCGACGGGAGGTAACATTTTTGGGAGCGCAAACACGCCTCAGCAACAACCGACGACAGGTGGTGGCTTTTTCTCGTCTCAGCCTCAGCCACCAACGACGGGTGGCGGATTATTTGGAAGTACTACCACCACGCAACCTGCGCCGGCGACGGGCGGGAACATCTTTGGCAGCACATCGCAGCCTACTGCGTCCGGAACCGGGGGCATCTTTGGTAGCACGGCCCCTGCCGCGACCCAAGCTCCAGCTGGGGGGAACATATTTGGTGGTGCAACACAACCCGCAACCGGAGGGGGTATATTCGGTAGCACGCCGGCTCAGCCTGCTCCAGGAGGCTTCTTTGGCACCGCGAATACACAGCAACCGCAACAAACGGGCACTTCGTTATTTGGCACCACGACGACGCAACCCCAGCAGGCGGGCGGAGCTCTGTTTGGAGCGAGTACCAGCACGCAGCAACAACCCTCGACTGCCACTGGTGGGCTTTTCGGAGCCGTAGCCCAGCCCACTCCAGGTCCTTTTGGCGCTCCATCAACAAACGCATCAGGAGGCGGGCTTTTTGGGGGTTCTACTTCATCCTCCAACCCACTGTTTGGGAATAAAACACCTTCCAGTATCTTTGGTACCCAGCCAGCTAGCACGACCACGGGCACCAGTGCGATCGCACCCCCCACGCTTTTTGGGCAGTCGACTGCCACTGCACAACCTACTACCTCGATATTTGGGCAAACTCAGGCGCAAGCACAAAAACCAGCTGGATCGCTTTTTGGATCCACTAGCCAGTCCTCGACCACCGGAACCTTATTTGGTAGTACTCTCAATGCCCCGTCTTTGGGAACAGGGTTGGGTGCTGGTTCAATTCTCGGGACTTCCACATCGAGATCGTCATCAACCCTTGGTACTGCTGTCCAACAACAGGACCCTCAGAATCAGTTCGTTGCGTTGACGCAGAGAATCGATACCATCGCGGAAGCTTGGAATCCAAATTCACCTCAGTGTCGCTTCCAGGTAAGTATAGTATTGTTTTTATGGTGCGAAAGAACGGTTGGGTATTGATGACACCCAGCACTATTTCTACAACCTAGTTGACCCGGCGACTATCGGTCAATATGGCCGGCCTGGCAACGCAACTAATGAAGCACTCTATCAGAGAGCTGTCCGAGAAAATCCGAACTCTAGCTGGTAGGAAAACGGCACGTTCCAGTGAAAGTGAATGCTAATACGGCGTTTTTAGTATGGTACCTGTGCTAGCCGTCGGTTTTGACGCGCTTAACGCTCGTGTTGAAGCTCAGTCTGCCCAAGCGACTGCGCAGCAAGAAAAACTGAAGGTGATTTTGGCCAAACGAGGAATTCACCGTGATCTGATCCGGTTGCCAGGAGCTGAAGAAGCGACTGCAGGCGCTGGCAGCGACGCACACGGACACCACACTATCGCGACTTCATCGCGCCCTATCTCAGCATACCCAGCTCTCGCAACGGCTTCTGAGGTTGGTTCAACATCTGCATCTCCTCATTCCAGCTGTCCGCTCTTCCTCCATACGTCCTGAGGAGGAGGCATTACGGGTGGCGCTGGAGGAGATGGAGGAGGACCTGCGGAGACCCGGTGGAATGAGTAAGCTGAGGAGCAAACTAAACGAGTTGTGGGCGTTAGTTGGAGCGGTTAACGCGACTCGAGAACGTGGAAAGAAGGTCGGGTGCGACGGGGCGATGGAATGGACTGTGGTCGATGAGGAGGGCTTGAAGCAAATAACCCAAGTTCGCCACCTTTCGTTCGGTCTGGATGGACTACTGATTACTGTTACAGATACTGTCGGATCAGCAGGCAGGTCTGCAGTACCTGACGAAGATACTACAACGGGATCTCAAGGATCTTGGCGTGATCATGGGAACTCACGGAGAACGGGACGACGGCCATATGAGCGCGGAGATGAGGTTCTCTGCTTCTCCTTCTCCGCTGAATAGTTCGACGTCTACGCTGCATGCAAGCGCACTTGGCAGATAGATTAGGTGTAAACAGTACCGAGCTGGTCGTAGTTTGGTCGTTACGAGCGCGTGTTCGGGTTGCTTGCCGGAAGCACAAAGCGAGGCGTGTGAGACCACATCGGCAATTAATCCTTGATCTCAAACCTTTGGAATCACCAGGACACCCCTGCATGTCTCCTCGACCATAAGTGGTCTACGGGACTCCGCGCGACATTTGCAGCGACGACGACGACGACGATCGCATTGACATTCCTACTAGAAACTCCAAAGCACGACACGGCCGCGCACGATGCGTTACCGCACGCTCGAGATTCGCTGGCACGACTCCAAGCCCATATCAACCTGCGACTTTCAGCCCATTCCCTTCAAAAAAGCGCGTCCAGCTCAGGAGAAGAACTTTGCGTCTCAGTCCTACAGGCTCGCGACAGGCGGGGAAGACAATCATGTTCGGGTGCGTCGGTTGCTCACTTTGAACGCGTACGTAGACCTCAGCCATCGCGTACCTGTACACGCACGTAGGTATGGATGGTGCACCCAAACATTCTCCCTCCATCCATCTCAGAATCGGGTGAAAATGGCGTGACGCCACGACCTCCGCGCGTCGAGTACCTTGCGACGCTCAGCAAGCATTCCGCTCCAGTCAATGTCGTGCGGTTCTCTCCAAACGGTGTGTATTCAGAATCTCCTGCGCTTAGTTTTTTTTACTCATGGCATACATAGGAGAGTTTATTGCTTCGGCCGGAGACGGTATGTCGTGTATCGTGGCGGCCGCCTGGGTGTCGCTTGACGCGTTATGATTCTCAGATGGAATGATCATCATATGGGCACCGTCGAACACTCCTCCACTTTCGACCTACGGGAGTGACGTGAGCACAGAAGATCTACAATACGAAAAAGAATATTGGAAACCCCGTACAACGTTTCGGTTAGTCCTCGATTCTCTTCCGCCCTGGGCAGCTAACAAACGAGCGCGAAATTTAGATACACGACTATGCAGGTCTATGATCTTGCGTGGAGCCCGTCAGGAGAGTACATCCTCGCAGGTAGCATGGACAATTGTGCGCGCGTTTACACAGCCGTAGATGGTTTGACCTCTTCTATCTTGCTTCGCTCTTGAGCTTGACTCGTATGCTTCTAGGTAAATGTGTTCATGAGATTGCCGAGCACAATCACTATGTGCAAGGCGTTGCTTGGGACCCTTTGAATGAGTACATTGCTACGCAGAGCAGCGACCGCTCTATGCACATTTACAGGATCTCGACCAAGCAGGGAACCTTTGAAGCACACGCGGTGGGGAAAAACACACGCATGGCATTCAGTCACTCTCGCACGCCGAGCACGCAAAGCCGTATCAAAGGAGGCTTCAAGCGCGAATCCACCAGCGATGTAGAGACCGCTTCTGTGGATCAGAAGGAAGACAGGGACCTTTCCCAGTCGGGCAATCACAGTAGTTCACTCGTATATCCCCCTACTCCTGCTACCTCTGTTGCCAGCACGCCATCTACCATGTTCCCGCCGCCTTCTCTTGAACGACCATCTTCCCGGCGCTCTTCATTTAGTGGTTCCAATGCCCCATCGTCACCGGCTCACTCCCACTTCTCCAGATATGGACGTTCTCCGTCCCCTATGCCTCCGCTCCCTGCTATACGCGCGTTACCCTCACCGGCTTGGTCGACCATAAAGTTGTACGGAGACGAGAGTTTTACGAACTTCTTCCGAAGATTGACATTTAGTCCCGACGGTGGATTGTTGCTCACGCCTGCTGGACACTTTGAGGATCCGTCCTTAGACGCGGCAGGGAAGGGAGACGAGACACCCGGTCGCAAACGCCAGTCGGCTGATAAGAGCAGTTCAACACAGAGCGACCTTGCCAACCCAAATTCCGCGTCGTCCGTCTTCATATACTCTCGTGCCAATTTTGCACGTCCGCCCATCGCCCAGCTTCCTGGGCACAAAAAGGCCTCTGTCGCAGTGCGCTTCTCACCCATCTTGTACGAGTTGCGACATGGCGTGACCGGTGTCGCGGTCGAGGAGACGAAGACAGTGGTCCTGGAGAAGGACAAAGAGGGCAAGCTTGCTGTCGATCTCATTGGTGGGGCCAGTACATCGGCGCGTGAGCAACCTGCCCTTCTCCCATCTCCGCGAACAGAGAAAGTGTCGGGTTCCCAACTTGTGGGTGCCGACTCGACGACGTCGATCGTGCCGTCTCCCTTGCCTAGTCCGACGAAACAGTCCAACTCCGCGTCGACGTCCTCAAAGACATCTATCCCTGCTGTTGCCAATGGGTCTGTATTTGCGCTTCCATACCGGATGCTATATGCAGTGTTGACGATGGACACTGTTACCATCTATGACACACAACAAGCGGGCCCGGTTTGTCTGTTGACGAAATTACATTATGACGAATTCACAGACATGTCCTGGTTCGTATTTTGAAGTGTTATCGGTGTCGGTTTACTGATAATCCATTGTCCAGGTCTCCGGATGGACAGACGCTCATGCTTTCCTCCAGAGATGGCTACTGTACTCTCATCGTCTTCGACGAGATACTCCCGGCACACCATACCCAGCAATCGACACTGCAGCTGCAGTCGATAGCCCAGCACAACTCCGTACCACTTACATATGCATCTTCGTCTACACATGCTGCCCCCTCGACGCCGGCCAGTTCAAACATGGGCCTGCCTATCATTGCACCCCCCGTCGTTCCAACGAAACGGCAGGGCCAGGGAAGCGAACCACCCCCGCAGCAAGCGCTGACTCCCAAGTCGGCGGCCAAGGAGCCCGCAGTTCCCAGTGGGAGTGCTACCGGTACGAAAGATAATCCTGTTGAATCCGAAGCAGCAAAGGAGCAGCCGCCAAAGAAGAAACGGCGGGTGGCATTGACTCGGGTTGGTGATATCGGGGCTTAAATACGAGGGACGGGGCCCGGGTTTCATTGTTCACGTTGGGTATTCTGTGTAGTAACTTACATCCTCTTTCTTTTCTTTTCTTTTTCTCGTAATCCTCGTTTTGTTCATCCCTCTTCCCTAGGGACTGCTGATCTTGATACATGTACCCATGAAGCTGAATTGTACATATTTATTTATTCTGATTCCTTCAGACTGATGAAATGCAATGCTGTCCAACCCTGCGATACAATGTGTGCCAAGACGTCGCGGGAATGATCCACACTTCCCCTCCTCTTCCATCTATACATCCGATTGTGTCACGAGATGTACGTGCGTGTACGCCGTATATCGGAACCAATCCACCCAAACTTTTATCCAGTTTTGTTCTTGCTCCTTTTGCCGACCTGCGCCTGGAAACCACTCTTGATGGCGTTAACTGATCGTCGCGAGCCACATGACTCGCAGGACATGAAGAATATACGGTTCTCCTTGGTGAGGAGCGTGTCCGGGGACTTGCACGTCTTGCAAGTGACATATTCGACTGCGAGACGCCGTCAAGTGTCAGTCCAATAAAAGCCCTTGTGGTGCGCATCACCAAGGATGAGACGCACCGATATACCGCCTCAACACGTTTTCGACCTGTTTTGGCTGGAAGCGGCCCTTGATGACCAATCTGCCGGAACCGTCGACACTTCCCGTCGTACCCATTTCAGCGAAGAGAAATTGGATGACGTGCTCTGGAGATCGATGCATACGCTTGCAGATATCTGCGACGTTTGCGAAAATGGAACGGCGAACACCCTCTCGGAGGATCTGCGGAGGGGCGATGGTGTACCGTTTTCCTGCAGAGGTGAGTAAGGACGGGTTGGAGGCGTGAAGTGAGGCGTAGAAACGCGTAAGAAGCTGTCGTCGACATTCATGAGGACGGCTTGAGAGCGATGCTTAAGAATCAGGACACTTGCCTCTGAATATGTGTAATCGCGATCGCTCGCAAGCCAAGGCTCACTGCCAGAGTCGACAGTGGTGGGTGCTTCTGGTCTTGCGAACGGATCGTCGCCGAGTTCGGCTTCGTCGATATCATTGAGGTGTTCGCCATCATCGATCTCGACGTCGTCTGCACCATCTGCAGCATCTTTCGATTTTGATTCCTCAAGCTCCTTTTCAAAGTCCTCCATCGCTTTCTTCTTGGATGATTTCTTCTTCTTCTTCATGTCTGAGAAATCGAGATCTTCCGAGGCGATCGCAGCAGAGGGACCGCCTGCGGGCGTGGAGGTGCCAGAGGCATCTTCGCCCTAATGTGCGATCAGAAACGTACGGACGGTGTATGGTAGGGTGCTACGTACGAGATCCATAGGAATGTCCTTTTTCTTCTTTTTCTTCTTGAGGCCTTCGGGGAACATGGACTTGAGCTCGTCATCCTGCTTCTGATCGTCCCCGTCAGCATCGCCGCCTTCAGCGGTCTGGTTGCGCTTCATTTGTTCATGGACGGTCGTAGGACCGAGGTCAACCGGATCGCCGTTGGTGGTGGTGCTCTCGATCGTACTCGGCGCAGGGGTAGTGGGGTCTGCCTCTGGTCCTAGCGGATCTTCGGTGAATGCCACCGTCTTTTTCTTCCGCTTTTTCAGCGAGGGGTCGAATAAAGGTTCCTCTGATGCCATGTTTTAGTTATCTGGGCTTGTCGTCGTTGTCGTCGTCGATGAGGAAGATGGGACATCCGAGCCAAGTTGCGGGGCTGGTTGCCGATATTTTAATCGCCGAACGAATTCCGGCAGAGATGTTTGTACTCCGCTCGCTGGTGGCCGATGTTTCCCGACTGTGATATTATTTCTTTTACCAAAGGGACATGTTTGCCAGACAGTCCGTCGCTCGCCTTGCCGCACAGCAGGCTCACCGTCACGGTGCCGTCCCCCAAAATGCCCGCAACATGGCCACCCTCCGCGAAATAGAGCTGCGTCTCAAGTCGGTCAGAAACATTGAGAAAATCACCAAAGTAGGTCGATTTCTCGAGTCTGCGGACGATGTTGAACGGGATGTGGTCCTAGTCGATGAAGATGATTGCCTCCACCAAACTCGCCAAGGCGCAGCGCGCCATGACCGCAGGCAAAGAGTACGGTATCGCCAACTCCGGTGAGTCCCACCCGCCCACGCGCGTTCGCTAACTCTGACCGTTCGTTCCTCAGAAATCTTTGACCACACTCCCTCAGAGACGCCTGCCAAGCGCAAGCTCTTCATCGTCGTCTCTTCTGACAAGGGTCTCTGCGGTGGTATCCACTCCTCAGTCTCGAAGACCACCCGCCGTGTACTCGCAGACACCGAGACTCCCGTCGACCCCGATTCTCCGGTCATGGTTATTGGTGACAAGTCTAAAGCTCAGCTTGCCCGTGCTGTTGGGAAAAACCTCGCTTTGACGTTCAACCAAATCGGACGCGACATCCCGACCTTTGCAGATGCTGCCGGTGTCGCCGATTTGATCGTCAAGAGCGGTGCCGAATACGATTCCATCGCTATCGTGCACAACAAGTTCGTTTCGGCAATCTCATACGAAGCTGGTATCGTCGAGGTTGCCAACGAGAACACCTTCAAAGAGTCGCGTCTGTGTTCTATTTATACTTGAAAGTATGGTCATATTGCTTACCGGCATTCTGCAGCTGGTTTCCGAGCATATGAGATGGAAGACGATGTTACCAAAGACCTTGCAGAGTTCTCATTAGCAAATGCTATCTATGCTGCCCTCGTCGAGGCACACGCGTGTGAACAGAGCGCTCGGTGTGTACAATCCCATCCCAACTTATAATGGCGCTTATCTACGTGAATAGACGCAATGCTATGGACAATGCATCCAAGAATGCCAAGGATATGATCAACACTCTCACGATGCAGTACAATCGTGGCCGTCAAGCCGCCATCACAAACGAGTTGGTTGATATCATCACCGGTGCGTTACCAGAACCCCGCCATTGGTTCTCTGGTCAAACTGATGCGACTTATCCGAAACAGGTGCAAGTGCGCTCTGAGATTGTTGTCATTGTAATTGGCGTGCGCATACCTGTTACTCGCGGCTGTCAACCCTCATAGATCAATACTATCATTCCTTTCCGCTGCGCATTGTCGACGGCCACGCTTTTTGAGTGAACTTGAGTTAATACTTGGCTTGATCTTTGAACGTAGTGGATCATCGCGCAATCATACCTTCAAGTCAGAGTTACTGCTGTGGAAGTTGCATGTCGTGAAGTGCGTAGAGAAATGTGTCATGTAGAGACATGTGGAATACATGTAGTTTTGTGTCATCTCCCAAACACGACAAGGATAAAACATGCGATCAGAACTACAAATGACATCCGTGTCAGATATTGAATCACGATGCTGCAAGGTACTTACACGGAGAGGCTGGAAGAACCACTTGTTCTTGCCACTCTGGTACCGTTCCTCAAGCAGCTTTTTGATGTTCTTGCGAGCGTCCTCTCGTTGCGTTACCTCCTTGAAAGTATCCGATGAGACCGTTCCCTTCAGGGTTTCCAACTCCAATGCATAACGCGTGGGGAAGAGATGTGAGTAGTTGACGACCTTTTCGATGCGCACATTGGTCACCACGCGCACCAATCCAACATCGAGCCTCGAACTGACCTTGATAAAGGGTTTTACTCTGCTTCTCCGTTGCACCTTCTTGGTGCCCATGCGACGAGTGACTTTTCGCGGGTACCGCTCGATACCGGCGACGATCGCGTGGGGGTAGGGGCGTTCCTTGGTCCCTTCGTCGAGCTGCTTGATGACGACGACTTTCTTGCCTGCCTGACGGCCCTGCAAGACGACCGCGACCTAGAGAAAGAGGCGTCCATGAGTCTGTTGTCTGAGTACGAGAGACAACATGAATCCCGACTTTTCCTGGTTTGTAGACTGTGACGTTCCGATTAGCTGCGCCTCGAGATCGAGGTAAGACAAGGACGTACTTTTGGGCATCCTTGACGTCGTGTACTTTACCTTGGGTGGGCTTGGCTCGTCGTTTGAGTTCGGTTGAGCGATGCTGCAAGCCACTCGGCAATTCCCGTGTGTGCTGTACAGTTTTTGTTGGCAGGTTTCCCACTACTGTAAGTATCTCAATGTTGCACTGATGTTCCCCTCGTCAAACGCATCGGAAAAAATCAAGTGTTTACACGCCGGGTTCGAATGGTTGTACTAACCAAGCCACGGTGTGGCTCCCGAATATAATCATAGATGCGCAAGTAGCAGTTCCCAGTTGTTTAGTTTGTTCCCGTCGACGGCCCAATTCATCTCCCACATTCTGTCAAGCGCGTCCGATGTACTTGTCAAGTCAAAGGGCGTATCTGTATAATGTGAAGCGCACGAAGAAGCGTAATCCACTACTGGATCAAACACGGCTGCGACAACTTGAAGAGTGCCTTGTGTCACTTCAAGCGCGCGCGAATCGTCTACAGACAATTTCAAGTTCATGGTTCTTTAACTTATCAAACCCTTTTCAATCATCGCTGGTGAGTCAGCTTACAGAGTTCACCATGCGCAGAAGCTCCTGTATCCATTCGAACACGCGTCCTCGAATAAAACTATCTATAATGCTCTTCGCGTGCAAGCAAACGAAAGAATCAACACGCGAACTCTATGGCTACTGCGTGCATCCACTATCAACATGAAGAACCCACTATCCAGGGTGGTGTTATCGATTCTAGACGAGTTGGCGGTCAGACTGCAGCCCAGGAGGCATCTGCGCAGCAGCCAAAATTTTCGAGCCACTCTTTATGACCCGTCCAACATCCCCCGTGGTCTTTCAGACGAAGAAGCCCTCCGTCTCGAGATCGAGCGACTGTGCGGCCACACTAGCAATAGACGATGCTTTCAATGGCATCGGAAAGAGGCTTTCGGACGTATCGAAGGAGCAAGACAGGCTCGCCGACCTTCATAATACTTGTTGTGCCCTGGAAGCTAAGTGGAAAGAGCACCATCGCGTATGTACCTCTTCTTTCGACGAGTTAGTGTGTATCCATCAGAGTTGCGGGGCTTATATCAAGCTCCTTTGGCGTTCCAGAGAATATGCTGGAGAAGCGCAAACAGCCGTTGATGGTGTGGCTTTCGTCAGGTGACGCTCGGCACTTCATTGAACACGCTGTTCTCTAGACTTTCGCGAGATGGTTTGCCTTCGTTAAGAGATCGGAAGAAAAGCAACAACTCGTTCAAGAGCAGATGGAGGTGTGACTTCTGGCATCACAGATACACTCTCGTCCTCATCTTTTTCCAGTTAATGCAAGAGACAGCGCAGCCGCCAGAACAAATCTGCCAAGAATGTGCGATCCCCACTGCACCCCATCGGATCGTGTCTTAATCGTCGGCATTTTGTAGTCAGCGATTTTAGTGACACCTTGGACAGGTACATCAGGGACTTTTCTCGCGTTGTCGACGGTCTCGGAATCGGCGACCAAGCTCAGAAGGTTGGAAGGCTCAAGGAAGAGTTGGGTGACGCGAGAGCCCTTATGGAAGAGTGAATCAGACGTCACGTCCCGTGGCACTCTCTCACTTTTATTGCATGATTAGTGTTAGCCAAGACGTGCGGACCACCAATGTTCGACGTGTGATCACGTTCTGACCTCACGAACAGGTGAAAGATCTGGGATGGCAATTCGCGAAAGGTGTTGCTGTTGTCGGTATTGCAGCTTTACTTCCGTTCGCCACGCCTTCCCTGTTCGCGAGGCTTGCCATCGTAGGCGTTATGATTGCTGTGCGTAATAAATAAATGTGCCCCTAATGCACACTGTTCACCTTTCTCCGCAGGCGCTTAGCACAGATTATTTACAAATCAAGGATCCTGGTAAACAGTTCTTCGAAGCACAGAAACAATACAATCATAGGCTCTCACCCTGCAATATAAAATCACGCTCACGATTGGTCGGTCGATCTTCAATTTTCAAGTGGCTGTCGAGGAGTATGATTTGGAAAGCGCCTGTCTCACTCAGATGGTGAAATTGGAGTCGACCCTACAGGACGCAAGGCCGCTCGTGCAGGAAGTGACCATGAGGCTCGGCATTTTTGCGAGTGTCTGGGCTGCAGCGAGTCATCGAATGATTGTTCACGTTTCGACTGCCTTCGGAAGAGATAGCCTAAAAACTGACTGGCGTTCACACCATGTCTAGATCAGAGCAGACACAGGAAAGCTGAAAAACTGGCTTCGTCTCGCCGGCAATCCTTCCTCAGGTGAGTCCACCGATACTCGTCACACAAAGGGCTCGAAAGAATATGCTAAGCATTGCTGATACTGCATGCTCTTACAAAAAATAGTTATTCTTGATGCGCGTTCAAAACCCAGAGAGACCGTTCGGCTTCCAGACCACGCCCGCCACCGGCATGCTTGCGGTCAGAGATCGAGTGTGAGCACGTACCCCTGGATTTCATTCGTTTTCTATTTCCCGCTACACTGTGTCCATCTCATGCAGCAGTATAACAGTATGTTTTTGAGCATTTGAGACTGCTGTAGATCATGATTTACTTACGTCTTATATTTGGACGTTTAGTGATATCGTTAGTGCTGTCTTCTTGTCGGGTGATGGTGGCAAATTTGAGGACCTGTGCGTATCGCCACCGAATGTCTATCGCCACTGGCGATACCGGAGATTTGGACGATGGTCATATAGACGACTGAGGGCCAAACATGTCGAAAGCTGTGCGCACAGGCATACACGCCACGCCGGTAATGCGGGTTGGTATGAACGGCACTGAACTTCCTTGAGGTGGCGCCAGACCGAGATAGGCCATACCGAGCAAGACCAAAATAATACTGCGTGGAAGCCGGAAGGGATCATCTTCGGAGACTCGAGCCGAAGTTGCAAATGGAGAACAATGTAAGCCGAGTGGATTTGGCTGAAACGAGCAAAGATGAGCCCACCATCCCAAGCGCTTCCTGCGCGTCGGCCTTCATGGCGAGCAATCTCGGCTTGACCTCATCGTACCCAGAGAGTGGTGGGCGAAACTTGACATGGACAGAGCCGACACCACCGCGCTTGAGCAAGTATGACGAGTTCATTCCTTGATATTTTCGCGGTGAGGTAATATTCCAATATCTTTGGTGCGGATCGAATGAACAGCGTATCGCACCTCACCTTGCAGTCAGTGGACTTCATTTCAGCAGGGCTCACGTTCTCAGGGCACGTTTTCGAAGTACTTGACATACGCGACGAGGGTGTCCGGATGGTTTGTCGCATAAAGGTGGATTTGGAGGCTACTGGATCAGACATGGCACCTCGACGCTGGATGATAATAATATGCAATGAATCTGTGACGAGCCGGAGTCGTGCTGCCAGTGGGATGTGGCACAGTCTCAAATTCCAAATTGCCAAGAGCAAGACGCGGAACACCGCGCTAGGTGGGTGACTTCAGTGTAGTCTCTTTTCTAAAGTTGTCGACGACATGGCCCTTGCCACACCTTTCACTTGGTTGCAGTTGCTGGTCTCCTTCCTGTCCCTCAATCAAATATCATCAAGGAACTCATAGTTACTGGTACCAAAGTCAATGGTGGTCAGATAAGTGATAAAGAATTAGAGGCATTGGACAAAAGTGTTGACAACATACGATGTAGGCCCACCATGGAAGATTGTGGGGAAGGTCCATCCAGGATATGGGGTGTGCACGCAATGATGTGTTCCTCAACCAGCTTGTGAAGGAAACGGATATTTTTCGGGCGTCCAAATGTTTGCGGTTGCGTCAGAACAATACATAGCTCTCACGGGAGCGGCTCCAGGACATGCACGAGCACGGAGCTAGGTCTTGGAGGGAGTAGAGTTGCTGCATGCCACGATAAGGAAAAGAAGATCATCCGCCATCCGATGGAAACGACGATGATTCACAAGAATCAGCGTCTAGGGGTGAGGCGAGATAAGGCCACGGCATATTCATCCTGAGAACCGGACTGAGCCCACGAAACGTGCAAGCTGCAAGAGCTGAAATCAGTGCGAGACAAGAGGTACTGGAGGCACGTGAGCTCGTAGCATGGACCGGCTTCTACAGCACACGGTACACTCAAAGACGGCTGGTTAGGCTCATGGCAACTCACGACCGTCTCGCCAAATCCGGTTCTGCCCAAACCTTTGACATAGATCAACGGTCTCTGTGGCTTACGTCATTATGTAAACTCGTTCGTGTCACAGCGCTCAACTTTGACAGAAACATCCACGATAACACTGATAAGAAACGTTCTGCAACACTGGTTAAAATAGCTTGTCATCGCGGGGAACATCGCCCGACCAGATGACAGTCTCAAAACACCATTCCTTCATTACGCCATGCCGACTCCCTAGTACGCGATCTGTCAGTCCAACACGCCTGCAGCGGCTGCAAGCGTCCGTCGACGGACCTCGACTGAGCTGTAACGCGCGGACGGTCATCCGCCCCGGGATGTGCCAACCAGGGTGATTACTTACTCGTGCATCATACATTATGCATGGCTGTACCCCAACTGCCAACTGTCAACGACGGCGCGATTCCAAGCCTCAGGTACATATCCTTGAAGCACCGGTGAGGTCATGTTGTCTGCACCGCCCATGGGCTGTACGTACGTTTCCCATCTCTCGTCGGGTTGGACCGCCCGTAATACGTGAGGGTTTCAGATAGCTTCGTCAGCATTGGCCGGGAGAAGCGTAAGACTCGCCCTAGCTACGCTTGGAGCCGAGTATCGCCGTTCAGTTTGAATTTCGCCTCTAGTGGAAGCGCATTTACAAAAGAATATTCCATGGTGTTGTTTTCATAGCGTAAGTCTACATTCTTGGGTGAATGTTGCGTCACGACAAGCGCCGCCACCATGTGGAATGAGTGCCGTCGCAATGTTGGACTGTCAAGTAGTAACTAGGACATAATGGACATTGGAGATGGTACATTCTATCATTGGATGATGCGGGCGGACTCTCGACTAGACGCTATGGTCCCTCGTGCTTGCCTCTTGGAGGCTGTCGTAAGCAACCATGGTATCACAAATAGTCGTTCGGCTCCCAGAAGCCAAAACAGAGATCTGGCGAAGTAGCCATCGCTACACGAAGACCACTCCCAATCGTTACTAAATTTATCCAGGAAATAATTAATGTTACCTTATACAGACATCATTCCGTAACGTCATCCGTATGTCAAACAAGTACTGACCACTCACCAGCCTCGCGACAGTTGCCCTAGTCCAGCATGGTAATGAAAATTTTATTTCCGAGCTCAAACATACCGAGTACTGCTGCACCAAAAAGCGTGAAAGTGTTGCAAAAGTCGAGCGGACAGCAAGATGTTGTCAATGTAAAACATGTTGGGTAGTCCAGGCGAAAGTGGGTATGATTAAAAACTGATAACAAAAAATGTATGAATGAAGGACAAAGAGTGGATGGCTTTGCCGAGCAGCCAGTAATCTAAAGGCCAGTTTTCTAGAGAGCGATGTTGACTTAAAAATGAAATAAGTAATATACTAGGCTAAGACGAAATGACTACTCACTGGGACTGCAGCCAATGTTGATGATACCCGTATAGTCGTTGTTCTCGCAGCAGACTGGCTGGTTTTGGCTGGGATTCCAACGTCAAGCCAGGTTACGACCTTTCGACAGCCAAGACTTACCAACTTGCACCACTTCCAGTACCAATGGCGGTAATAGGATCACAGCTCAGACCACAGTTGGTACCGGCAGTAACCTGACCAAGACCAAGTTGACCCAAAAGCGTATCCACCGAGTTTCCTCCATGGCTAGTAGTTTTCTCGAAGGAGTTGCAACACATCACATCGCCAGTATTGCATTGACTAGGAGTGCCAGAAGGCTTGTGCCGCTTCTCTACAAGGGAATGAGAACAGAGTGACAACAAAGCACTCATGACTGACGCTGGACGGGAGTTGCACGTTTGGCAGGGGCATTTGGGGGCAGGCCGCGCGCCATGCGTTGGGCGTTGGTCTCAGCAGAGACGACGGTGGCGGCAGCGACGAGAGCAAGGACAACGGAGAACTTCATTGTTGATGCGAGCTGCAGGGAGTCGTCTCCGGTGAGAGAGAGGAAGAGAAGTTGAGGGGGAAATAATATGCGGTGGCAGCAGGGGGGCTAATTTATAGTGGCGATGGAAGGGTCGTGTCGGCAAACGGCAATGCTGCCCTAAACGGGTTGCAACCAACTCATCTCCGATCATCGATCTCGAACCGCGTCCTTTTTCGATGACCGTGGACGACCGTTCAATTCCCTTCTCTACCTGGACGTATCTGTTTGCAGCCGGAGGACCCAGCGCTCGGCCACGACGATAGAAAATTTGTGATACTGTCCTTGAATTCGAAAATGCTGTCAGACCCTGGAGCGCTCGAGGTTATGTCACGAAACCCAGGGTTTTCGCCTCCCTAGGGCCTGGGCCCTGCCGCCACCTGCCTGACTTTCGTCAAGCAATGTGTTCGCTTGAGTGGAGCCCAAAGCGTGCTGCAAAGCGGCTCAGAATTTGCGACCCCATCGCTACTCTTTGGAAAGTCTGCGGCGAGTTTGCGTGCGGTTGGGAAAGTGGTTTGCGATGTGCCTGGCACGTTGACATATGCCGTTGACAGGCGACCTCGATTGTCTGTCTCAAGCGCCGTCTGCCACGGAACGAGTTGTCTTCGATGCAAGCCACAGCCACAGCCACTTGTGCCCGTGACTCGACAATGACACTTTGTCGCTCCCAAGAACGTGTCTCGTTGTCTTCGAACACATCTCAGGCTCGTGTTTCACTACGATCAGACAACGCGGTGGGTCATCGCCGACTCAGATCCCGTGTCACACATCTTTCAGATACGCCGCTCAGCGTTTCTTCTCTGATGAGCCGTCCGAATCTTCTCGTTCCCTTGATGGGCGGTGTTCGATCCGGTAACCCTCATTGCTGCTATGGATCGTTGCATCTTTCCGACTCGTCGGCCTTGTATGTGACTGGACTCGGACTTGGGGGTGCGTTCCGTGTTCAATGACCCTCAGCTGCGGGAGATACATTCGAAAGGTGATTAAATTCCTAGAATGTAAGTCTTGGCGAAAAACATTGCACGATAGCCAGCACGGCCTTATCATATCAGTGCCTCGTGGAGTACAGAAGTGTAACACATGCGATCACCAGGCTACCCACGCAGTCAGAACATCCCTTATAATAAATTCCTACTTCTAGGTCGTGTCTGGCCGACTCTCCGGTGGAAGGGACGGATCCGTGAAGTTATGATTGCACTTCACACAGACAAAAAATAGAACCATTCGCGTTTCCTTCCGCTTCGATTGATCTTGGTAGAATACCGCACTGAAATGAACGCAGAGGTAATGCAGGCGACTCCAACAAGGACGTGATCAAGTACGCACTCTTCATGACCACAACGTGGACATGAGATATTAGAATGAGCCTAGAATAAGAGTAGTGTAACCAGCCGGTGGAGGCATATTGACGGGGCGTAGCCTACCAGAGTTGGATCCAACCCTAGATCGGTCGTCACTCCCACCTGTTCCCTGTTGTTGGACGGAGTTCAGCAAGCGTCATCCTGCCCCTGGGACCATGCGTGGATACCATGGCCTTGTATTTCCGTCCCAGGGAGGACCAGGGTCGAGACCTACTTTGTGACTTTAAGCAAATCATTCCTGTATACACATTTATTGTCGCTGATTTCGGAGTGGTCGCATATCCGGCATGCGTAGACCATGATGCGGCGCTGTGGATCAGCCTTTGGGTAGAGGAGATTGTTGCATTCCGAACAAAAGTGAAGCGAAGCCTAAGTTCCACAAACCACTCCAAAAGTTAGCCATCTTGTCTGCAAGTTGCTAGTGGAGACGAGCTGACCATAGTACTGTCGACCGATGGCAACTTGTTTTTCAAACTCCGCCTCGGGATACAATTCTTAAACCATCACTACGGAATGGCCAAGTTTCGGTCGTTTCAATGGACGTACACCGCTCTTTGGCTAATCCGCACCTGGTTTGCGCTCTATGGGACATCCTATATACATCCTGACGAACACATGCAAAATGGAGAAGTGGCGGCCGGTACCTTTTGTTTTTGATCCAGACGGGCATTCTTATTAACATGAGCGAGGAAGGAAGTGTCCTCGGGTTTCATGCCTTGACCACTTGGGAATGGCGCCCGGACTTTCCGGTCAGATCGATTCTTCCGCCACTCGTGACTACGGCGTTGCCCCTGCTCATCTCGAGATCAATTTTCGGACGTGAGGACGTCTCTTGGCGCTTTGAGTAAACCTGACCCGGAGCGAAGCTGAATGGCTTCATCCCTCATTTGTCTTCCGCGTCCAGCGTTTGGCATTTCTATTCTTGTCTGGCGTCCTTGGTATTCATCATTTCCCGCCTCCTTTGCGGCACTGCTAAAGTCGTTTAGATTACAGTATCTTGGAGCTCGTCTCGTCACCCGCCTCTCGTCGTCTGTGCTTACTCTTGTTGGGGTCGTCTTATGTGACGTGTACATTTCAAGTTCGGCCATTCTCAAACACGCTCGAATCCGCGCTGGTTTCTTTCTGCCTTGTGATTTTCAAGCAGATAGTGAATTGTCTGACGCGTTTTCACGTCTGCGGAAGGCTCATGGAAGACAGGAGTCCCTGTCCTATGGATAGCCTCAATCGAAAACTTCACTATCTTGCACTTCTTGCCGTCATTGGCACTTTTACCCGTCCGACTTTCATTGCATTCACCGTTCCGATTGGATACCAATTGTTCTGGCTCCTGTGCCGGGTAACTGGATCTCCTGTTCGGGCAGCCAGAATGTTGTCACCGCCCTTTCTCACAGCTGCGTTCGCAACCTTTATATTCATCGCTGTCGATACATACTATTTTCGCGGGGACTTCTCCGAGCTTGTCGTTACCCCTTACAATTTCGTCAAGTATAATCTATCGGCGGAGAACCTCGCTGGCCACGGCTTACATCCGAAATGGTTGCACATCAGTGTCAACCTACCGATGCTACTGGGGCCACTGTTCGTGTGGTTTGCGTGGCGCAGTGCATGCCAGTTCGTGGAGGTCTCTGGACTCCGTACTCAAAAAGTGCACTTCAAGAGAGATATCCTTCGGCAAAGTGGGTGGTTTCTGTATCTTTCAGCCGGTTGGACAGCTAACTGTGCCAAGCCATGATCCAAATGGTCATATTGTCATTGGCGATTTTATCCCTTCAGCCTCATCAGGAACCTAGGTTTCTGACTCCATTGGTTCTCCCGATCATTGTTCTGGCATCCACCCCAAAACTACCCCGACCCAGCACGGTGTTTTGGGCGAGTCGTTTTCCATACACATCTGTAATTACTCCTGACGGTATAGCAGGTGACCTGGGTCATATTTAACATAGCGTCTGTTCTGGTATTCGGTGTTTTACACCAAGGAGGGGTGGTTCCGTCCCTTCTTTCTCTCCACTCCAAACTGGGAGATGGAACCGTCGGTGCAACTACTCACGTCATCTATTGGAAGACTTACATGCCTCCCCGTCATTTACTTGGAGTGTCCCAGCGGGGTGTGTGTGTGTTTCTTTTCAGGGTGCTGATATATTCATTCTCCCTCAGACGTTATCTCTGGAAAGATGTCCCTGACTGATCTTTCGGGTGCCCCAAATAATGACCTCGTGACCGCACTCACTGCGCTATCTTTCACGTCGACATACCTCGTGATCCCCGTGTTGATGTACTCGTTTTTGCCTCGGGGCATCTCGTCATGCATGTCGCTTGAGGAGCGGATCTTCCCACACCTCGATTTAGATCACATCCCTGAAGGCATGGAAATTGGGGGAGTTGACGCGTTGAGCCTCGGTATCTATGCCGTCCAACAGAACTGTGTTCTCGATGAGTCCGCAACGCAAGAACCTTCGACTGTAACGTAGTTTGTTTACATTTCACTAATTTCCTGCGTTCATGAATTTGACAAAGTGCTGTCATCTGACCCCCATTACACCCTTACGGCTAGATGATGGAATATTTCGCTGACCCGAACAACAGTTTGTCGGTGATACCGATCATGTCGTGTTTCAACATTTCCTGGTGCGCGTTCCCCTGGTACGAATTCAACACACGACCTCAACTCAGACCATTACATTGATCAGGCCCGTTTTTTCTTACTGTCCCTTGTTCGTCGGTGGGTCACTTAGGACGACTGTCGGTTATTTCATGTCCGAGGGCGGGTGCAGGGCGGTATGAACCCATAATGCTGCTGGCCTTGAACTCACCAACGTTCGTCTCATCATTGTTCTCGGCGGAGTAAATTCACCGCTCAGAGTCCTAGATGGATAATGTGCGTCGTGTTCAACGGCATGAGTGCAAAGTGTGTTGTCGTACCATCATATCGCACGTTCAGTCCGGACTAGGCGTGACTTCCTCGCGCCATGAAGGACCGACCCCATACTCGGGTCCCGGAGGGAAGAGATCGAGAGATAAAAAGGTGGAGTGGGTGTAGCAGTTCAGCAGGAATACCCTTCCTTTGATCATCTGCGAACGGCAGTTCCTCTCTTCTCGAATCTGACAGAGAAAAACTCTAACGCTTCGAATCGACCTTACGATGTTCTTCTGTCCCTCTACCGCTTTCTTCTCCCTCATCGCTCTCTGTGGGATCGCCGCCGCCGCCCCCAGCGCGGTTCAAGTGCGTGACGACAGTGGTGGCCAGTGCAACACTGGCAGCATACAATGCTGCGACAGTACCTACGACGTGAGTGTATTTTGCGGCCGCTTTCCAGAGGCATTGGAAACAACATAAATTGACGAACCATCGTATCGGTAGTCCAGCTCAGAACAAGTCACATCGCTTTTTGGGCTTATGGGGCTCCAACAACCCAGCAGTGGCCAGGTCGGATTTGGGTGTTCCCCGATCACTGGCCAGGGCTCGGGTAGCGGGGCTACCTGTGTGTCGCAACCCGTGTGCTGCGAGGGCGACACATTTGTGAGTTTTGTCTCCCCCCTCGGTCGTTCGTTACAGACCTATCTGGTTGACATAAACGTGTGCCATTTAGAGCGGTCTCATCAACATTGGGTGTGTGTCTATCACCGTTATCGTGTTGTAAACTATCCCCCCGTGATAACGGCTCGGGAGTATTTTGTTTTGAAAGAGGCCTGGAACTGTATCTCCTATTACTTGACAATCTCGGACGTGGTTCCTGGATGTATCATGTCATTTGGGTTTAGGAAGATGTATTGCATACTCGTGAATATGTACACATTGTGGCATCCCAAGATGGATCTCAAGTACTCGTGCGTTGGTGTTTTGGAGCGGGATCATTCTCACCGTGTCAATGATGGTTACTAGGACACTCCCTGACTAATGATTTGGGCCTTATTCAGGCCCTGTGAGAGATGTCGATCTAGCAGACCCTTACATATCCTTTCTTTTTAGTAACACAGTCGTCCTACAAACGGCCATGCCCATGCTCTTATCCCGATAGTATTATCCCTTGATCCAGACATGGCTCGGAGATGGCAGCCGGGCCCGGAGATTACCCCTGAATGATCATCGATGCATCGATCACTCTCGGCGCTGATTGCGAACCTCGCGATGTAGGTCTACAGCTTGATGCGGAACCAACCGAAGACGTCCGCAGCAGAATTTCGCAATCGCCGTCTTCGCCCTATCTGCGAAACGTTGAAACATTCGTCATCCAATGTTCGGCGCCGAACGGGTATCAAAGGATTGACCGTATGCGAGTGGTCACTATGGTGCCAGTTGTGGTACTGCTAGCACGTGGTATTCTATATGTCATGTCCTCAAACATCGAACGACGCCAGAGTGTGGGTTTTGTGCCTGTTAATCATGGCTAATACTAGTTAGGATACAGAGAAAAGCCGGTGCGCTATCCAACCCGCACGCGCTAAAAGATCAACCATCCTGAATTGCAGAATTCACACGGTATATATCATTATGTATCAAATTATGTAATAGTCACGTCTCGCGTTCAATTCAAGCCTTGCCATCGTCCGCTTTTGAATGTCCCAGCCGGTCAAACGTGCACGAGGGCGTCCCAGGAAGAACAGGTCCGGTGCTGATAGCGTTCTTTGTGACAACGGCCAATCAACACCGATGAGCACTGCTTGCGACGGTGCGCACTGACGTCCCCCCTGCAACCATGTCAAGTTGTGTGTGCCATGGGCCTTGGTGCCACTGACTTTTCCGTGTCTTCTGCAGAACCGGTCTCACTGGCAGGTCCATCTAATCTCAGACTACGGCGCATCCCAAATCTCTTCTCGTCGCATTCGCCAACACCAGCACAAACAATGGCAGAAGGTACCGCCACTCAGGACGTCGCCCCGAAACCTGAACCATCACCTTTCAATGACAAAAACAAGCGTCCTGCAGACGAAAACCCTGAGGAAGCCCCCGTGCCTAAACGATCACGACCACCACGAAATAGGCTGGTCGATTTTCACGTCGAACGACTCGTCGGCTTGTTGAAGGACAAGCAACAGAAACTGGCGGACATGGTACGCTACATGCAGTGTGCACACAGAATCGTCAATGCTGGCGCCGAACCGTGTATCCTCGAGTTCCACGTTAAACAAGTGAAGACGAGGTTGCCACATGAGGTGGAGATAGTAGAGGCAGTGGACCTAATCATGGCATGTCTCGAGTTCATTGACATGGATGACTCGGACACTGGGTAGTAGAATACGTGCATGTCCGGATTTTAGAAGTATAATATGTCGAGGCACTACGTGAAGGTGAATATTGGAAATAAATCCCTTGCACATCGGCATTCTTGTGGAGCTGATAGATCGTCATCACAGTAATTGCATGGACTCGGGGACGTTCCAGAATCCATCATCCGCAGCACTTAGCACGGTAAGGTTTTTACAGCGTATTCGTGTTCCCCAGCCTGATTCCTGCGCTTTCAATCATTGTCTGACTGTTCGCCACGTCTCTGAATCGCACAACTTTGCTCGTTATGTAACATGTCACTGTCAGGCTAGATCATGCCTTCTCCGATGGCCTTGATATCTGCAACCCATCTCAATGCCATGTCCAAGTCGCCAAGAGTATAAGATGCAACAAGTGGAAGCGGGAGAGGGCAAAGTAAGCTATGCAGAGCGTCAATCAACGATTTGAACCATGCATTTTGAAGAGGAACTTACACATCATGATCGCGATCCACAGTCCTGGGTGTCGAGTCTTCCTCCGTACTCCCCTTCTGTATCCAAACACACACTCCTACATTTTTTGCTACGTCAGCTCGATGGATTTCACTTACGGGCGTACGAAAGTCCCGGAAGCGTCGTGACCATGTTCGTCAGCCACGCTGATCTAACAGAGCCGAGGTGAGAACGTAGTTCCGACAATCCATTAGCGTGCAACTCACCCTGTTCCAAAAACGACAACATTCCCATCTCATCTTCAATTGTAAGACTGTCTAGAAGAATACGTTGTGCCTTCGCGGGGGCATTATCGCCCACCTTGTCGATGACGAGCGTAGGGAAGCCTAGCTGGGGTGAGTCGACCTCGCGACCAGATCGAGGCCGTTATGGCCAGTACCTATGATAAGGACCGTAATATTGGCGTCCTCAAGGTCTACACTAGCGTCTGTCCTCCATGTTGTCATGATTTTACAAACGTCACTTTCAAGTCTGACTTACATTCCGAGCGACCCGCCCTCTCTGGATGTCCCTTGAGGCCTCCGGGGAAAGTGAGTAAGGACTGCGTCTTGCTAGATGGAAGGACTAAGAAAACGACAACAGTGCTTTTTACATACGCGGTTTCAAATCCAAAACAAATTCGAATGAACAGAAGATCAGAAAATGGCTTGATAACCGCCGCTTCGCGTATCGCATCCTCGAAAAGATGGAATATCCGTTGCGACGAGGCGAGCACCCAACAGCTTGCGGATGGCTGGATGACCGCGGATAGTGCGAAAGTCCCATGTGAGGGTCAACATACCAGTGTTTTACCAAAACCCATGCTCGTGGAGAGATAAAATCGAGTCCCGGTTCTGGTTCGCGATGCTGGCTCGAATGCAGAGCGCCATTTTTTTTGTCTGTTCCAACGGGAGGTCGTATCGGTGGTAGATTTACCGATGCTGAGATGCTTGAAGTCAAAAGGATCTTGTTTGGCAGTCCCTACTCGGCCTCTATGGGTTCCGAGCATGACACTTAATACTACCCAATGATGCTTGTCCCTTCAGCTGGGAAAGGAGACAGTCCTTCCGGGTTGGTGCATCCTGCGCCTTTATGGACATGGAAGAGATCTGATAGTATTCATAAGTGCTTACTCGCGTTGCGCGGCGACGGCAACCACGGACCAAACTCGGATTGCGTGCCAGTCAGTGACAGCATTGATACTAGGGAATCTGGAAGATCACGACGCATGATGCATGATGCATGACGCGTGTCCAGGAGTTGATAGGACTCCCTTTTCAAATTGGCTGCGATGTCACGTCGGGATCGTGCTGGTGTTCCAGGCTCTGTATTGTGCAAAAAAATGATTTCACTAACTTGAACTTGTTGAAACCAAGTCTCATCCTAAGAGGGGGTGATATTTGGTTTTATACTGCAGAGTAAGAACTAATAAGGACAAGGCATTCCCAATGATCGTAGGGTTTGCACAAATACAGCTTCTTCGTTGTCCAAAGTGTCTCAATTGGCAAAAAGTGCCGTGGGGTCTTGTTGAGAAGGGGGTAAGAAAACCTACAGCACAGGAACCGCATTGCGTGCGACGGGAGAAGTGGATACCGCAGCAGAGGTGCGGGCAATTGCAGACAGATCGATCGCTAAGATGGTGGTAAGAAATACGCGATCTGCTGAAAGCACGGATTGACCTTCGCCCTTGAGAGCTGTCCTCCTAAAGTCTCTTGCGAGACGCTTTGCCTCGAGCTCTTCGGTCAAGGAGATGGAACTCCTGTCGGACTCGCTCTTCTCGACTGAAGTGATCATGAGTGATCTACTTTGAGCAGCGTGGCGATGAACGCACGTAAATCTCTGTTGCTGTCTACCGAATCCGCTGAAAAAGGACGATCTTCGCTCCCTTCAAGGTCGTGGATCGCAGCTGCTTCAAGGTAACTCTCGTCGGCAATGCTGCCCCAATTGTGTTGGCCACCGCCACCCTTGCGAAGGGACTTGTCGAGGCCCGACTTTGACTCGGAGCGGTCCCGTACGCGGGCACGAGGGAAAGTGGCACGTTCAGTGCGAGTCATGAAGTGTTGATGGGATGGTGGGGGAGAAGGACGAAGAAGCGATGGGCTGGTAAGGACACTTTATATCCCCCGCAGTGAGACGGGATCCGAGTCGTTCCCGTGACGAATCGATGCGGGGAAGCGTGAGAAACTTGTCTGGTGACCACGTCGTGTGATCGAATCCTGCAACTCGACTGCTCGACCTGAAACATGGCCAACATCAACGATGGCCTCCAAGCTCTTATACCTCCGTCAGGACATCTCCAGTGCGTCTTGTATGTCGAGCCCGCGGCACGGAACACGGGAACACAAGTCGTCTCCGGAGATCTGACTGACGTGACGGGAGACATCCCTTTTACTCGGCGTTTGATCGCCATTGTCGCTCATCGCAGCTATTCACAGCGCATGGAACTGGGGGGGTGAGTGCTGCGACACCACTTGACTCGTTTCCTTCGAAATACGCTCCCTCATGGCTCTTTTATAGCCTACTCATCTGCACTGCATCCGGAACGGATGGTGCATTAGAAGTCCTCGATGCACTACCGATCACCGAGTTTCTGGATTTGGAAGTTGCTCAGACCGTTCCACTTGCCTCTCACGCGACGAAGCCTGATCCCACCGTGGCCGCGGAGACCAGGTCCGGTAAGTCCTTTTTTTTCAACCCAAGCCTCGATTCGCCTAATCTAACCGGATATCGCATGAGCTTGGTTTCTCACCATCAGACGCGATACGCAGAGTACCACGCCACTTGCGTTCACAATTCGTAACGGGGACACACAGGGACTGCAAAAATTTATTGCAGAGTGTCGCCGTTTGAAGCAGAACGCCAGTACGCGTGCGCTTCAACGGGCCACTCAGACTCTGACATTTTCCCTTTTCAAGCTGCCACACATCCAATCAATACTGATTTCGCCTGGCTTGAGTTGTATGTCTTGTACCCTGGGTCCCGCCGCCGTCTTGATCTCCGTCTCCGTATGCAGCCTTTGCATGCACGCTTGTCTCCGGCCATCGCTGGCCTTCCTGGAGACGACATCTCGGATATCGCAATCGTGCGACGTGATTGGATCGAAAGGGTCGCTACCAAGGGGACATTCAGTGGTAACGTAAAGCACCTCAAGTGTGTCGTGCTTTCGGCTGTTTTCCGCCCACGATTTATCACTCTGCAGAATACGTCTTGGGACCTTTAACGTCAATGGCAAGACACCCTCACAGGATCTATACCCATGGCTACGTAGTTCCGCATCACAAAGTCAACCAATGGCCGGTTGGATATCTCCTTTGAAGCTTTCACCGTTCGAAGTCCCCTTGGATCCACTTTTCCAAGGTTCGGCTATGCTAGCCCTCTCATGGCTCTTGCTTGAGTCGCAGCTTGTTTGTAGAATCGCGCAAAGGAGATCCCTCGACTGACACAGCTGATGTACATACTGTCGGGGATCCAGATATTCTGGTTCTGGGTTTCCAGGAGCTGGACCTTTCGACAGAGGCACTTTTGTATGCCACGAATACACTGAAAGAAGACGAGTGGTTGGCATCCATACGGGCTGGTCTTGGTGAAAAACATGTGCTGTATGAAAAGGTATGGTCTCATGAACAAGATAAGGCTGGGCTGGATTAACATAGGTACCGCCAGCTCATTTCAAGGCAACTTGTTGGCATGCTACTCGTCGTTCTTGCGAAGAAGACCCTTTCCCCTTGTTTCACTGAGATTCGGTCGTGTGATGCCGGTTCAGGTATCATGGGATTCATGGTATCTGACCGCTATTGTTTTTGCTGCTGTTCAGGATCTCATGTAATCATATGTAGGGAAACAAAGGGGCCACGGCTGTCAGATTGGAATTTACACCATATCAAGCTTCGGATTCCCCATTAATCGCATACCGTCCAACCGTCTTGACGTTCGTTAATGCGCACCTCGCAGCCTCAGACGAAATGGTAGAGAGGCGGAATTATGATTTTCAGCAACTGAGTGGAGCTCTCACGTTCCCGAATCCATCGGACGGTAGTCATCTGTCCATAAAGGACACCTATAATATATACCACAGTGATGTGCTCTTCTGGATGGTGCGTTCCTTGTCCTTGCGGAACGAAAACAGTGATTTAGGTTCATGCAGGGAGGTACTAAAACAATCATCAAGGGTGACGATGGAACCTCATCCTGTTTGTTTAGATCTCAATTACCGGTTAGACTTGTCCGATGGGGACGTGAGGAAGTTGTTGTCCTCACGCCAGTCAGGTGGTATAGGTTGCGCACAGACGTTGTTGCTGTATGATCAGCTTAGGGCTGCCATACGAGCAAACAAGGCCTTTTCTGGTTTCATTGAACATCAGATTACTCATAATCCGTACGCAATCTTTCGTCTTGTGACGTTAATGCTTACTCTGTGTCTACGATAGTACGTATCGATTGGCTTTGGGTGCCTCCAAGGATAGGTTGGGATATGACACGAAGTAGGTGTTCTCGAAACGCGCGTGCTGGGATGGATCAATCTTCATGGGCACGCTAGGCGCAAACCCGCCTGGACGGACCGCATTTTGTACATGGCGAGCCCTGACCTACCGGTGGCGCAGGTGGCTTACAGGAGTCATCCTGAAATCACGATGAGCGATCATCAGCCTGTCTCTGCAGATTTTGATATTCCTGTGCGTGTGGTATTTGTCAAGATGGTCCGGAGTTCTTGACAAAGGGGATCGTCCCAGTTGGCTCTCATCAATCACTCGCAGCATGACAATATGGTCTTGGCACTGCATCGCGAACTGGCTGGCTTCGAACACTCCGAACACAGGCCAAAGATCAAGATCCAGCCATTCGCAATAGATTTTGCCACCATTAAGTGAGTTCAATTTCCTCCAAGTCGTCATGCCGGTATGCATACGGAGGCTCGATCTGCCAGATACAAGGAAATTGTCCATCGTGAAGTGCTTTTGCTAAACGAAGGCGAGGTGAGTATGCTGTGATTAGAAGTGGGTCACTGGACATAGGGACCTTGATTTTGAACGGCGTAGATTCCATGTGTGTTTCGCTTCGTGAGTACCGGAGCTGGCCCAGAATCTATTTGTGAGTACCGCTCATCTCGTGTCCGCATCTCTGGGAATTGAATGCATCATTATAGCACCTTCTTGGCTCCGCATCGAGCCTATGGTGGTACGTCGTTCAAGCCAGACCACTGAGCCGACTCGATCTTGCCGTAATCTAGGGACTTATTCGGCCTGGTGAAACAACGACCATCGTGTTATCAGCTTATGTCGACGATGATTCTGCAGCCAAGCTGAACCTGGGTTCTCCGAAGCTCGAATGTACCCTCATCATACACACGGCGCTGGGAAAAGACGATTTTATCGCCGTCTCCGGAGATTATCGTGCGTTCGTCTCTTCTCCAGAGCGTCTTCGCACCCCGAGTCACGGCGTGACAGTGCTGATGCTGATTTACGTCTCACATCCATCCAGAGTACACGTGCTTTGCGAACACCCTCGAGAGACTCACACGATTGGCCGGGCCGATCAGGAAGCTCACGTTGCCCAAAGACTTGATACCTGCTGATCAAGCTCTCAATGCCCCGAGAGAGGTCATGCGACTTATCAACTGGATGATGGCGCACGTTTCTGCCGCTGTACGTACCCGTGACACATGTCCTCGTGATGAGGGCGATGATGCTGAGATGACGTGACATCGACACTCGTGTCGCGGTTCAACGTTCAGGACGCGCTGTTTGCTCGCTCAACGCAGGTCCAGACTCTGGCGCGCTTGTGTCACGTCATCAGAGAGGTGGGTCGGCTGCGTCATCAACACGTGTGGACCATCAGGTTGATTGATGGGTCGGCGCAGTGTCTCGACATGGGGGACGAATTTCCCTTTGAGTTTTCACCAGAAGGTGATGGTCAAGGGGGTGGGGACCCACCTCGAAGTGCTGTCGTGGCGGCGTTCTCCAGCACTCTTGTCGCCTTTCTCGATTCACTGGTCGAGCCGGTCGTCCCTGCGCGTCTACACGCGCGGTGCCTGGAAGCGAGGGACAAGGACGAGGCGTTTGAGGTGCTGAGTAAGTTTCCGCATGAGAGCATCAATGTGGGTGAAAGTCGTTTTCTTGATGTCGCTTGAGCTTACAGTTTGATGCTCGGCGTGAATAGGTATGGATATCATTGACAGCGTTTTTACACTACGTCGTTCAAAAGGATGTGTCATCAAAAGGCGATTCCTCCAATCCGACTAGTTCTCGGAGCGCAGAAAGACTGGGTTCGTTTGATTTTCCGTAATCATCGTATCCGCGGCATACACTGACGATGAATTAGCGAGCATCTTTGCGCCGGTATTACTTCGCGACGATCCAACTGGAACTTATCCGAGAGCATCCCCTGTTGGAAAATGCGATTTTCTCCTCCAATTCATTGGCTAGAACTTAAGGATTGGTGTTCTTTTTTCTACATTGGTTTCGTTACTGCCGCGATGTGGTCGTCTCTACCTATCACATTTATGCAAACAGTCTCTTGTATGCCTTCTTCTCTTTTTCTTTCAGCTCCTTCTCGCGTTGTGTGATCTTGGCAAGTTCAGCGGAGATGGTTGCCTTAAGATTGAGAGGGTCCTCCGTCTCGAGGACGCTGCTGGCTTCTAGTAAGTCGCTCCTTGCTCCACCGTCGTCTTTCAGGGCCACCTTGGCAAGCGCACGACGGTAGAGTGCCTTGGCTGTGGATGCATTCCCGGTGACTACAGCTCTGGACAACCAGTTGATACGACCTACCTTTATGTTCCGTCTTGACGGCCAGTAGGAACGCTCGAGTCGTCTGTTGCACGGCCTGTGTGGGATCAGGCGGCTGAACGCGGAGCGCAGCGAGGGCAGAGTTGATCAGCAAGACCGTCCTGAGCTCGTCGAATTCGGCTTTCCGATCAGGCGTCACGTCGTCTGGCAGGGACGGATGCTGATCAAGGTACCTCAATGACTCTAGCCTCCTATTTAGACATTCAGGACATGCGGCAAGAGACACTTTGACCTACTGAGATACTTGTCCAGAGCTGCAGCCGGGTCTGGCTCCCCGGCTTTGGACCCATCGTCACTCTTGCCGCTGAGTAACACGTTTCCGAAGCTCTTGATGGCGTTGGCTGCTGTGTAAGCGTACTCGTAATCCTCTGGGGCACGAGGATCGTCTTCGGGGTAATCTTCGTAATTGTCACCGTCGGAATTTGCCGAGTCTGTCAGCGACGGGTCGTCAGGAGATAGAACGCCGCAGGCAGCGATGACGATAGGTTTCGTAGGGACGTCTCCGGAAGTCGTTGGGTGGTGTTCGATCCTGCGGACTGGCGAGGCGTGCGTGGAACGGCCACAAAGGAGAGAAATGTGAGACGTACCGATCGATTTGCCTTTGATGACTTCACCAAACACGACGTGTTTATTGTCCAGATGGGGTGTCTTTGCGACGGTGATGAAGAACTGAGAGCCGTTGGTATCTTTGCCTGCATTGGCCTGTTGGGCGTGGTGGGAGTGCGCATGAGCGTAGGAGGAGACATGCATACCATGGAGAGTAAGAATGGCCTGTCATGGTTTTCGAGGAACCCCTCGTCTGCGAACTTTTCGCCGTAGATAGACTCGCCGCCAGTGCCTAGCGTGTGAACGGGGTTGAGCACTGATCTCAAAGACAGTAAACGAGATCAAAGTACCGTTTCCAGCGGTGAAATCACCACCCTGGCACATGAACCTGGAACCAAGCAGGTAAGAAACGACGAGTCAGGGCCAGATTCGCGCAGCCTCGATGGGCCTAGTCGAAGGAGGGAGATGCGCGTACCCTTTGATGACGCGGTGGAATCCAGACCCGGCATAGTGAAGCGGTTTTCCAGCCTTTCCGATACCCTTTTCGCCGGTGCAAAGGGCGCCTACGGATGTGGATCATCGAACATCGCTCGACTTGAGTGTGTATGCTGTGGACGCACGAAAGTTCTCGGCAGTCTTTGGGACGAGATCGGCATAGAGAGAGAAGACGACGCGACCGGTCGGTTTTCCGTCGATGGCGATGTCAAAGTAGGTGATCGGGCGCACTGCGGACTCGGACATGGCGAGGACAAGCAACGCAAGACAACGAGCGACGGTTATAAGCCAAACGGGGTTACGTAAATCGAAACTGCACCACTGGCAGATGTCCTTTGACTGTCCAACGCTTCAGCACCTCGGCGTCGATGAATCCGCCATCGACACGTCCGACCCGGCAGAGAAGGCCACCAAATGGCTTTCCGAGTTTGATGCCAGCATTTCGAGCCACGACCTGGACTCGCTCTTATCTCTGTTCCACGAACATGGTTTTTGGAAGGACATGCTGACCCTCACATGGGACTTTCACACCATCCGTGGCCATCCAGCCATCCGTAAGTTGTTGGACGCCCGCCTCACCGCGACGGGTTTGTCGACGTTCCATCTCCTCGAGGATACGGCTCGCGGACCGGCGGTTATCAAGCCATTTCCTGGTTTTTTGCTCGTTCGATTCTGTTTCCGGTTTGAAACTACGCATGGAAATGGCACTGCTATCGCTTTCTTGGTCCCTACATCTTGCGACGGTTGGAAGGCATGGTCCTTACTCACTTGCCTCGGCGGTCTCAAGGCGTACCCAGAGAAGGTGAGCCACCCGGAATGCAAGCCAGTCCTGGATGTGACGTTTGTTAGATTGGTGCTCTTCGCCCCCGTCTGACAAATCATGATAACTGGCAGGATCGACGCCAGCGTGAGGTAGACTTTGAAGACGGCGATCCTACGGTCCTTATCATAGGTGCTGGCCATAGCGGCCTCGGCCTGGCTGCGAGATTGACTCATCTCGGTGTCCGTACACTGGTCGTCGACAAAAATAAGAGGGTCGGCGATAATGTACGGTCACCACGATACGTTCATCTTGCCACGCTGAACTGACCCACAACTTTAGTGGAGGAATCGTTACAATACTCTATGTCTCCATACCCCAATATGTGAGTTTTGACTATGTGGTATATGTGCTGTCTGACCGTCGCACATCTGCACAGGGCTTAATCCGCTGCCATACCTAGAGTGAGTAGGTACCCGTGGCCCGGCCCGGGGTTGAATATGAGTACTCACCTCGCGTTTCGTTAGTTTTCCAAAGACATTCCCCGTCTTTTGCCCTGCCTCCAAGGTACCCACGATTAATCTACATGTATACATCTTATATTTCACAGGTGGCCGATTGGCTCGAATCATATGCAACACTTCTTGATATCAACGTCTGGCTGTCCTCATCTGTAACCAGGGCAAGCCTTAGCCAAGAGACAGGAACCTGGCAAATATCTATCAATAGATGTGGGGATGCAAGGACGATGACGGTCAAGCATCTCGTATTCGCGACCGGTTGGGGTGGTGGGATTCCAAGGATCCCTGATATCCCTGAAAAGGTGGGTCGCCAATGTCCGCTCGACCTCATGGTCAGATTTAAAATCTATCGTCAGGAATTGTATCGTGGCACTGTTCTGCACTCTACACAGTTTATTTCCGGGGCGGATCATCATGGAAAGAAGATAGTCATTGTTGGTGCTGGAACTTCAGGTTCGCTGCTCTGTTTCTACACTGCACTGGATAAATGCTCAGGTTTGCATAGCACATGATATAGCACATGATATGTATCGACACGGATGCGATGTTACAATGTATGCATGGCTTATCCATCGTGACGATCTTTCCCGTTAACGTGCGCAGGGTTCAACGTTCACCTACATATATCATTTCCAGAGAGTCACTCGAATCAGCTCTTGGAGGTACGGTGAAGCTTCATGTCATCGTACGAACCGTCCGTTAAATCCCTCCCTTCTTGCTCGCATGCATGACCCAGAAATGTATAACGAACATACTCCGACCGAGTTTTCTGATTTTCTTGGCGAAGCCTTTCCGCATCCAACCCAGAAACATTTGTGGAAAGCTTTGATAACGCATATTGCAAGTGGGAAGGACAAGTATGTAATATCACTTTTGACGTTTCTTCTCACAATTGGTCTTTGAAACCAGGGAGCTCCTTGACAACTTAGCGAATGCTGGGTTCCAGACATGGCTTGGCCCGGATGATGGAGGTTTCTTACCATTGATATTGCAGAGGGGTGGGGGCCTGTATGTTGGTCGGTCATCCACCTGTCTTACCATTGGACACCCATACATTCATAGTCTATCAGATATCGGTACTAGTGGAGAAATAATCAACGGATCCATCAAGGTCAAAAGTAGCCCTCAGGCATCTGTCCGCAGATTCACAGAGAAAGGTCTTGAATTCGAAGACGGAACAACACTGGATGGGGACGTTGTCGTCTTTGCCACTGGGTGAGCCATGTCTTACTCCCTCATCTTGGACTCGTTATCGACGACCATGGCAATGAAGCTTTGGCGATTTTCGTACGTCTATAAGCGAAGTTTGTGGGGCCGATGTTGCAGCCAAGGTAGGGAGAGTGTGGGGTTTGGATGCAGAAGGGGAGGTGAATGGAGTGTGGAGGAAGACTGGATATCGGAGGCTATGGATCTCGATGTGTAAGTTCCTCTCCAGATACGCAGCAATTTTTGATTGACTCTTCGCATAGCTGACTTTGCCCGTTCTCGTTTCCACTCCCTGCATCTCGCGCTTCGTGTGTTTATTTCTGATGCAGTACTAGGCACGAGGCTGAGTCATATTCCAGACATCAAAGCTATTGAAGAAGGCGTTGTTCAGGACGGTGACATTTACGTTGATTGATTGAAGCTTTGTAACATACGACCAGAGGTACAGGGGTTTTCTGGGATTCTTCGTTACAGAATCTGTGTAAAGAATGTGACTGACTAGTTTTCCGTCAATGCTGATATCAAGCAGGTGATTTGACATACTATGGACTAGGACACGGAAGACGGGTAACGATTATGCGCCAGCGTGTTCTTCATTTCAATCGAACAGATGGCTTGCGCGGCCAGGGTTCTTTGCTTGAAGCTGGGATTCTACATGCTAGCGAAGGCCAAGTCCTTCGAGTATGGCCTGCCGTACTCCTTGTCATGCATCCTTACATGTTCACCATTCAATTGATAATCGTGGTCAATCAATATGGTTATGTGGTGGGTATTTTAAGCTCAAAGTTTGATGCGATGATTCATCACCACGACACTTGCCGCAGCCTCGTCACCCTCTGAAGGCCTAAATTGATAGTTCTAATTTATAAGTTGCCGGACAACAGTAAGCAAAAATCATGGTTTAGTTTGTGTTCGTCAGCATTATGTGGTACTAATTGTGTATAAATCCACCGAGTGTTACCTGCGAGTAAGTCACCCTCGAGTTTGCTCCCAGATGACCTTCGAGTCGCCGAACGAAATCCCCTTTGACTGTCCAACTCTTCAGCACCTTAACGTCGACGAATCGGTCATCGATACATCCTCCCCATTGAAACATGTTAACAAATGGCTCTCCGAATTTGATGCCAGCATTTCAAGCCACAACCTGGACTCGCTCTTATCTCTGTTCCACGAACATGGTTTTTGGAAGGACATGTTGACCCTTACATGGGACTTTCGCACCATCCGTGGCCACCCAGCCATTCGCAAGTTGTTGGACGCGCGCTTTTCCGCGACAGGCCTGTCGACGCTACACCTGCTCGAGGATGGATTACACGGACCGGCGGTCATCAAACCACTCCCCGGCCTGTTGTTCATCCGATTCTGTTTCAGCTTCGAAACCACACATGGAAAAGGTACTGCCCTGGCATTCTTGGTCCCTACATCTTGCGACGATTGGAAGGCATGGTCCTTACTCACTTGCCTCGGCGGTCTCAAGGCATACCCAGAGAAGGTGAGTTACCCGGAGTGCAAGCCAGTTCCGAATGTGACGTTTGTTAGATTGGTGCTCTTCGCCCCCGTCTGACAAATCATGATAACTGGCAAAATCGACGCCAGCGTGAGGTGGACTTTGAGGGCGGCGATCCTATAGTCCTTATCATAGGTGCTGGCCATAGCGGCCTCGGCCTGGCTGCGAGATTGACTCACCTCGGTGTCCGTACGCTTGTTGTCGACAGAAACAAGAGGGTCGGTGATAATGTACGGTCACTTTGCCAAATCGTCTCGATACGCTCAACTGACCTACGATTGCAGTGGAGGAATCGTTATAATACCTTACATCTCCATACCCCGATATGTGAGTCTCATGTCCAGCGATGTGGTCGGGATATATTTTGACAATCGCGCATCCATATAGGGCTCTGCCCAATGCCATACCTAGAGTGGGTACTCAAAATACACACTCCTAGTCGATCGAATACTTACCCCACGTTCCGTTAGTTTCCCAAAGACATTCCCTGTCTTCTGCCCTGCTTCCAAGGTACCTACAGCTTATCTATATGTATACACTCTCATGCTTCACAGATGGCTGATTGGCTCGAATCGTATGCAACGCTTCTTGATATCAACGTCTGGCTGTCCTCCTCGGTAACCAGTACAAACTTCAGCCAGGAGACAGGAACTTGGCAAGTTTCGATCGATAGAGACGGAAAGGCAAGGAAGATGACGGTCAAGCATCTTGTATTTGCGACCGGTTTGGGTGGTGGGATTCCAAGGACTCCCGATATTCCTGGAAAGGTGTGTTTATCGTTCGCTCGGCTTTGTGGTTGGCCCCGGAGCTTTGATGATTAGGAATCGTATAATGGCGCTGTTCTGCACTCTACCCAATTTATGTCTGGGGCGGAATATCAGGGAAAGAGGGTCATTGTTGTCGGTACTGGAACTTCGGGTTTGTTGCGCTGTTTCTGATCGCTATTGGATGTGTACTCAAATTTACACAGGACATGATATAGCGCATGATATGCGCCGCTGCGGATGCGACGTCACGATGTATGCGACGCTTGTTCGCTACGAATATCTCACCTACTAACATGATGCAGGGTTCAGCGTTCACCCACATATATCGTTTCTAGAGAAGCAGTCGAAACGGCCCTTGGAGGTGCGACGAAGCTTCATGTTGTTATGCACATCATCTCATCCGCCTAACCCAGAAATATACAACGAGCATACTCCGACCGAATTTTCAGACCTCCTTAGTGAAGCGTTTCCACACCCAACCCGCAAACACATGTGGAAGGCCTTGACGGCCCATATTACAAACGGGCAGGACAAGTATGTCATGGCATTTCTGCTGGATTTTTCTCGTCACTGGTCTTGAAAACAGAGAGCTCCTCAACAATTTGGAGAAAACCGGATTCCGGACGTGGCTTGGCCCGGACGGTGAAGGCTTTTCAGCATTAATATTAGAGAGGGGCGCGGGAGTGTACATCGGTCAGTCTCTCATCATCCGCTGTCATTGGATATGCACATATCCATAATTTGTCAGACATCGGTGCCAGCACAGAAATAATCAACGGATCCATCAAGGTCAAAAGCAACCCTCAGGCATCTGTCCGCAGATTCACAGAGAAAGGTCTTGAATTCGAGGACGGAACAACGCTGGATGGGGACGTTGTCGTCTTTGCCACTGGGTGAGCCATGTCTTACTCCCTCATCTTGGACTCGTTATCGACGACCATGGCAATGAAGCTTTGGCGATTTTCGTACGTCTATAAGCGAAGTTTGTGGGGCCGATGTTGCAGCCAAGATAGGGAGAGTATGGGGTCTGGATGCAGAAGGGGAGGTGAATGGAGTATGGAGGAAGACAGAATATCCGAGGCTGTGGAACGCGTTTTGTAAGCTGCTTTTCAGCTGTGTTGTGATCCACGTTCATTCATACGCTGCACAGCTGACTTTGGGCGCTCTCGTTTCCACTCGCTGCATCTCGCACTTCGTGCGTGTATTTCTTTTGGTATGCCAGCGGTGCGTACAGAATTAAAGTACTTTACAGATATCAAGGCCATCGAAGAAGGCATTGTCCAGGATGGCGACGTTTACACAGGGTGAGCAACCCCGGTGATTGGATGCGATGTAAATTCAGACTCGGACATGGCGAGAGACAGCGTCGAATTGGGCACATATGATTATACGCGTGTAAATACAATCTATGTATGCGGCTGTTCTGCTATCCAGATGGTCAATACTACATGTCCATGAACTCTATACATACCGTCAGAAGGTCCATCGCTTCTATGATCCGCGTCTCGTGCGGCAATCCTGTCTTCACTTACTAACATGAAACTCGAGGATACGCGGCTTGAATCCGACACCGACCACTCTATGAGCAATCATATGTAGTGTGCCATGTCTACCGGTCGCTGTTACTTGTCTTTCGCTGGCAACAACCCGACAAGCGTTCAGGATAGAAGTCTAGCAATATCTTTCGGAGCACTCGCGGCCGTTCAGGTGCGGGAGCAAGCCTCTATCACGTTCCAGATGCGAACAGCCCTAAAAACTCCCACCTGCCAGCATGCGGGACGACAGCTGTACAAGGCTAGCTTACAAACTGATTTCAGTCTCCTTCAGCCCAGATGGCCTCGCTAGATGCGCCTCTCTTCGATTGCCCAACATTCCAGCACCTCCATGTCAAGGAATCCTCCGTTGATGCACAATCCCCGCTGGAACATGCCAGCAAATGGCTTTCCGACTTTGAAACCTGCATTTCGAACCGGAACATGAGCTTTCTCACATGTCTGTTCCACGAACACGGCTTCTGGAAAGACATATTGGCCCTCACATGGGATTTCCGGACCATCCGTGGCCATTCCGCCATCCAGCGATTGTTAGAAGCTCGTCTCGAAGTGATGGGCTTGTCGGCGCTCCACCTTCTTCACGATACGATACACGTCCCAGTGGTCATCAAGCCACTCCCCGATCTAGTGTTCATCAGGTTTTGTTTTGATTTTGAAACGACACACGGCAAAGGCACTGCGGTCGTGTTGTTGATCCCTACATCGAACGGCGATTGGAAAGCTTGGTCCATACTCACTTGCCTCCGTACCCTCAAGGATCATCCCGAGAAAGTGAGTCACTCGGTATGAGGGCTAGGCCCGACAGTGATGTCTGTCAGATCGGTATTCTTCGGACCCGTCTCACAGCCCATGATGACTGGCAGGCCCAGCGCCAACGCGAGATGGATTTCGAGAATAGCGATCCTGCAGTGCTCATCATAGGCGCTGGTCACGGCGGACTCGATATGGCAGCGAGGCTGACTTATCTTGGCGTCCCCACCCTTGTTATCGACAAAGGCGAGCGGGTTGGTGATAATGTACGACCCGCAGGCTTCATCCCGAGGTGCTAAGCTGACTCACGGTAGTGGAGGAAACACTACGACACACTTTGCCTACACAATTCTATCTGTAAGTCGATGTCTGTGCCATCTGAAAGTCGTTTGTCAATACGCTGAGACAGGGTATAACCGGATGCCATACCTAGAGTGAGTCTTCAAGTATATTACTCCGACGCGCATGATCGAGCATCCGCCTTGCGATCTGTTAGTTTTCCAAAGACGTTCCCGGTCTTTTGCCCGTCCCGAAAGGTCTCTCGATTTGCTTATTTATATACCTAACGTCCTTATTGTTCACAGCTCGGTGATTGGCTCGAATCGTATGCAACGGCTCTTGACCTCAACGTTTGGATGTCTTCCACGACAACCAACGCGAGCTTTAACCCGGAGACGAATACATGGCAGGTTTCGGTCAACAGAGGTGGCAAGCCAAGGACGATTGTAGTTAGGCATCTCATATTTGCGACCGGTTGGGGTGGCGGGATTCCAAAGATGCCTGAAATTCCTGGAAAGGTTGGTCACCACCACTTGCTCTGGTTTCGCGATCGGGTAGACATTTTCATGCTCAGGAATCATACCGTGGTATTGTTCTCCATTCCACACAATTTACTTCAGCTGCGGAATATCGAGGGAAAAAGGTGATCATTGTTGGTACTGGCACGTCAGGTTTGAACACAACTCTTGGTTCATTTCGGACGCACACTGAAGATTGCACAGCGCACGACATAGCACATGATTTGTATCGCTATGGATGCGATGTTACAATGTATGCGTAGCTCCATTTCGACGCTGCTTCGCGCTAACGTGCGCAGGATTCAGCGCTCGCCCACGTTTGTCATTTCCAGGGATGCGCTTGACAAAAGTCTTTCAGGTATGCTGAAGTCTTTCGCTATAACAAGTACTGTTTGATTGGGTCACTCGTCTCACCCTTGCGCACTTCAGAGAGGTATAACGAAGACTTTCCGGTTGACTTTGCAGATATTCTTGGCGTAGCATTCCCATTCCCTACTCAAAAATACATTTGGAAGGCTTCAACCGCGCATACAGCAAACGAGATGGACAAGTGTGTACACCGTTTCTACCTTTTTTTTTTTCATGATTAACTTGGGTGATTAGGGAGACACTCAACGGGTTAGAAAGAGTTGGATTTCGGACCTGGCTCGGCCCAGATGGAGCAGGCTTGTTGGCATTGATATTCGAAAGAGGCGGAGGATTATATATTGGTCAGTACTGACCCGCGTCCCTCGCGGCTTATCGATCAGACAGATGCTGATGAGTCATTGATTAGACACTGGCACCAGCGAGAAGATCATTAACAGGGCTATCAAGGTGAAAGGCAGCCCTTCCGTCAGCAGATTTACGAAAGAAGGTGTCGAACTTGAGGACGGGGGTGTACTAGAGGGAGATGTCGTTATTTTTGCGACAGGGTGAGTAAAACCTTTGCTTTTGGGCACACTAGCTTTTTCGTTTTGCTCAACGAACGTGGAAATATGGACGTAAAGTTTCGGAGGTATACGCGACTCTATAAGTGAAGTCTGTGGACCCGATGTTGCCGCGAAAGTCGGAAAGATATGGGGTTTGGACGTGGAAGGGGAGATGCAAGGCATATGGAGACAGACTGGACATCCGAGGCTCTGGATCGCAATGGGTGAGCAATAAGCCAAATCCTCGAGGCTGCCTTGAGCGCTCAATCCACGGACAGCCAACTTTGCTCGCTCCCGTTTCCACTCGCTGCACCTTGCGCTTCGTATGTTCATCTCTCCATCTGCACCAGATGTAAAGCTGAGACAGGCCATAGATATCAAAGCTATTGAAGAAGGTATTACTCGGGACGGTGATATTTATACCGAATGACCAGCTGTCCCCGATTTATGGCCAAGTATACATCTAGAGAGGATCCGCGTACAAAGAATATAGCAGGTCGTTTTGCATCGATGCTGATGTCAGGTGATCAGATGATCAACACGGAAGACAATCCGGGTGCATGTCCGAGAACGACCTTCATGTCAATTCAAAAGAAGATGTGAGCCGGGCATGACCGATGTGTTCAGGCCGTATTATCTGATATGGTTTGGGAAATAATAATTCACAACGAGTTTGACGGCTTCACAAGGTTGTGCTGTGACTGTATGGTATAGCTCAATAGAGGAAGGTGCACATATGGTGACTTGTACTGTCCCCTGGAGTCTCGATGAGCGGGTTTGCTCGAGTTTTTGAAGATCTTTGCTTGCACATGGACTCTACAAGAACAAATCCTGCTTGTGTTAATCACTGACTCGGATGCACCCTTGCGGCCTGGCGGTCTCAATAAAAGCACAATCTGAGTCGGTGTTATTCATGTAACAAGTGCCCAAGTCCCGATTGCCAATACAAATACCGTCACGGAGCAAGCTGCGATGATTCATCACTACCACTCTTATCCAGGCCCGTGACGGTTATCGATCCATTTTCTGGTCTTCTGTTTATTCGGGTTTGTTTGTGCCTTGAAAGCACGCATGGAAAGGCCACTTCTGTCACTTTCTTGGCTTGTATCTCCAGCGACGATCGGAAGGCATGATTCTCATTCACTCGCCTCGGCTTCAAGACATACTCAGGGAAGGTGAGTCACTCGCAATGTGAGTCAGACCTGAAAGTGATGGTTTTCGGATTGGTGCTCTTTATGCGCGTCTGACAGATCATGATCACTCTCAACCTGGCCGCGAGATCGACTTACTTAGGCGTCCCTAGGCTTTGTGTCGACAGAGACAAAAGGGTCGGCGACAACGTATGATTCGTCTCGACGCGCTCAGCTGATCTACAATAGTGGAAGAATCGTTACAATACCTCACGTCTGCATAACCGGTATGTAACACGATGAAGTCCGACGTCCGGCAATGCGATGTACCTGTCTGATAGCCGTGTATTCGTACAGGGCCTTATCCAATGCCATACCAAGAGCGAGTATATGCAGTGCACGCTCCCTGATCGATTGAATGCTTACCTTGTGTTTCGCTAGTTTCCACAAAGGCATTCCCCATCTTTTCTCCCGCCTCCAAGGTACTCGCAATCCATATGCACCCAAGTTCCACAGGTGATCGATTGGTTCGACTTGTATACAATTCTTCTTGATGTTGATGTCTGGCTGGCCTCCTCGATAGCCATTGCAAGCTTCGATTAGGAGACAGAAACATGAGACGTTTCGATAGCGGCCGAAAGGCAAGGACGATGATGGTCAAGCATTTCGTATTTGCTATTAGATCGGGTGATGGGACTCCAAAGGTCCTTGATATCCCCCTGAAACATCGGCGTGGCTGCTGGGGAACCAGCAGTGCGACATTCCGATGAAGATCGTGTGTGGATTCGATGTCACGGCGAAGCGGACAAAGTTCGTGGTTTGGAAAGGGAACTGTAAGGAGTGTGGAGAAAGACCGGTAGCCTGGACACCGAGGCTGTGGGGGGCCGCAGCATGCGCCACCTTAATTTTACCCCGGCACCTTTGATAGGCAACTTTGCCAGTGCCACCCTGGCTCGTCTCTACTTGTTACCCGGGCCGGTGCACTCTCCCGCAGTACGTTCATTGCTCTTGGTGTGCCTCGTACAAGGCTCATATCATGGTTACGGACATCAGTGCTAGTGAAGAGGACTCTGTCCAGGACCCTGGAATCTGCCCTTCTTGAGAATTAAATGACGAATGAAACAATGAATGTGATAACCTCCACATGGAGATCATTGACGACACGAGATGAGTTGTTTCAATTCAATTTTCGAACCTAACTTGAGGGAATGTGTACTTGCCCTTGTTCAGAAGACATTTAATGGGATCAATAACGGGGGTATCATTTTCAAGAGGTAAACTGTACTCCCCGCCTTCTTCTCTTGGCCGACGATGGACGTCCGAGGCTGTGGATCATAATGCATAATCGCTGGTCCAGCCAGCTCATAACCAACTCACCACTTTTGTATCTGTTGCATCTTCAAGGCGCGCTTCGTAGACATACATGCCAGTAAGCCAGGTACAACACTGAGACAACAGGGATAAATTGAGGCCAAGGTGATCGAAAGAGGCATAGCACGGGAAGGTGACATTTACACTGCATGACTTATGAAATATGAAAGAGTCTGTGCCTCGATAGCATCCAAGGCGCCGCCTGCGAGGGACGATCATATGCGAACTGCCTCGATAATTTATCCATGTGAGCCTGCCCAGGCTCCAACGAGTGATGGCGACGGCAATGCCAAGCCAATCAGCTCTGGTGGATTGTATCCCTTCGCGCGGGTGAGATAGCGAACGACCATGGGGGAAGGGGATTTCCGAGTCGCTCGCGTGCCACATGGATTGCACCACTCCAACATGAACGTTGAACGTTGAATCGCGTGGGGCTGTCGTCCGTCACGGTTGGTGTGATGTGAAGGCCCGTGGGACTGGTTTCTAACCCGGTGCGATGGCAGGGAGGCTCCAGACTACAGCACCTCGAAACCGTGGTTCTCAAAGATCCGAGATAAGAGGAGAGTGTTTCTGATATTACGTAGGCAAGATAAAACACTACGACCACACGACGTACGCGGAAGCAAAACTCAATCGAAGATGCGATAAGGACGAATTGACATACGATGTGGCTCTGACAGATGTGTGATCGTGCAGAGATCGAGATCGAGACCGCTGCAGACTGCATGAAGAGCGGGGCAATAGCGACTTGGAACATGAGTTGCAGATGTTGCAAAAGTAGCCATCGATGTACCACTCGGACGTCGGGACCGTGTGATGCGTTCGAGGACGTTGACAGAGCCGAAAAGGGTTTGGTTTGGGGTTGGCTGTACGACATCCGGTACGTGACGTTTGCCAGGGCGGAGATTCAGAAGGCAGCTCGAGAAGATCGGGATAGCCCCTCAGAGCAGACGAGGTGCAAGTTTCACGGCTACGAGCACACATGTCGAGCAGGGCAATGAAGATGACGTAATATTATGATAAGTGCCACAAGTCCAAATAAGGAGATAGTGTCGGAGTTGAGCGAGAGAAAATAAGTAGAGGACGTCTGTTTGTTGCTGCGGTGCGTGTCCGCCTCCCCTCGACTCGCTGTGTCTGTGCTGGGCCATCTCCGTCGCTACGCCCCTTTAAACGGACGTCCCTCTCAGCCCGGCTACCTCCAGCTATGTCTGTCCTCGTCCCCGCAAAGTTCCCCAGCCTCTCTGCCATATTCATGGCCGCTGCTGCATCCATCCTCCTTTTGTTCGTCGCCCGCGTACTCTTCCTGCTCATGCGTCTGTGGTCATGTCCAATCCTTCGTCCGGAGGCACACGACAAAGAAAGTACTTTACACTTTCTCTCCTCTGCCGTTAAACCCTGGTCTTCTCCTCTGCGGTGGAATACTCTCCCAGTTTCCATTCCGTTCTCGCTCTCCATCCCAGAAAAACTTTCCCGGGAGGTCGGCCATGGCAGCGTGAGCCTCTCTCAAAAGCGCCCACAGACTTTCCCCGTCATCAACTGGCAGTCACGGACGGGGCCTCAGTTCCAGCCGCCTCGTGAGTCTTCTTGCCGTTCTTGCACCGCTCCCCATTTGAACACGCCCTATGTAGCGCCTGCATTGTACGAGAACCCTGTCCCGCTATCCATGGCAAAGATGATCATGTCGCGGCATGTATGTGTCCTTGCCCTTTGTCTCCAGCGATGCAGTGCCTCACCTGTACGCCTAGACATTCCGGCGGCCTAATCCTAATCGGCAACGGAGATCTTCAACTACGTCCCCCTCGCGACCGACGTCCCCACCGCAGACGCCTTCTCGCCTATACCATTCCATAGCATAGCCTTCCGTCATTAATCAAACCAACAAAACCAACGCTCGTCCGGCAGTGTGGGCTCCACCGAAGCCAGACTTAACTTATTTAATACGGACCTGCACGCACGCGCTCTCGCCTACGCACATCAGGCATCTGCACCTGCTCTAATCACACATGATCTAGTCGAGTACGCCCAAGTTCTCCACGACCTACAATGAGCATGATGACATCCACGGGAACACTTCGGATTTTCTACGGTCTCATTTTGTTTCTTTCGTGAGCTCAGCGGCCAGGGTAGCCGCTGATACTTTTGGAGCTCTTGGGAAAGCCTTGGACGATGGAATTGACACGGATAATCTTCTTCATGTATCGAACCTTTTCTTTCCTTTCTCAAGCATCCCTCTTTTTGATTATTCGTTTTCTATCTTGTTATGCAGCGTCGTACGGACCCGTTTAGTTTTTTCTTTGCCAACTATGCAGTAGGTTAACGGTGCTTCTACGGGTAATGGCAGGCATTTCGAAATGCAAGACTTGGGATGATCCGCTCTCCGCGGAACGTAAGGTGTACAGAAAGGTTTCGTTGTTACCGTGAACATCTACCAGGGTTGTACTGCATGATGGGCCACTTATGTCCCTCGAGCTATACTTGGGGGCGCAAACTCGATTTCACGAACCCTTCGTGGGACCCGTCCTGCCACACCCCACATGCTCGAGACTGCGGATTCTACAAAAGGTGTCCGTAGAAGAGAATTGGGGATTTACTTCCGAAACGTCACCGAAACGTTAGAGCGGTGACCCTGGACAACAGCGTTCGGACCTCGGCATCGTTTCAAGGGAACCCCCCATCAGAAATGTATGTAGCAGGTGGCGTCGCCTGCCTACAATGCCACCCATGTGATCGCCCGCGCGGACTTGCCCACGGAGACCTGACACGAAGCCGCGACACAATCGACGACGTCTCGTGTTTACGCCATGAACTCCGTTCGCACGGAATGTGCATCCGATTCCGCAGTGGCGGGGTGCTGCCACACGAGCGACGATACGAGATTGCCCGCGTGTCGGCCTCCTCGGACAAAGGTGTGTGCGTTGAAACTCGCGAGTAGCGTGTTGCAGAGGGCCATGAATATGAGATCGGTCGGGGAGCGAGACGAGTCGTCGTGTCTACTATGTTGACCGGCACGCACCAGGAGGACAGAGAGAAAGGCGAACAGGACCGATCGTAGACCCGTGTCGACCGATGTGATAATCAATCGCGATCCGTGCTGAAAGATGAATACGTTTGAACAATAGTGGCATGGCGCTACAAAGGGATGGAAATGGACACACGGTTCGAACCCTGTTCGCCCCATGGCGAGAAGCGTACATAACGAGGCGGTAATATTGATGTCGACCGCTGCAGCAGTGCCATTAAGTGCGTTGTCCACCTTCTGAACGGGTCCCGTTAGACTGGTGTCAGAGCGAAGACCAATGTACCCCATCGTATGGTCAGTAAGGGTCCGGTAACAGCGGAAACGCTCGTTTGGAATACCACTGCAGTCACCGTATAAACATGATCGAATGCCACGGGTAAGTTGGTATGCATTGCTGGCGTACACCACTCACGTCCACCAACACTAGGTCCTATTCGTTTCGATATGGGATGAACGAGCTTTCATGGAGGTTCTCGACTAGCTGAGCGCTGAGCGGTCACAAAAGGTATAAGAACAGCCGGGAACAGCCATCTGAACCGGCTTTTCATCACTAGACGAAATGTGGTATGAACACAACGCATTATTCGAGACGTGTGTCGAACGCACGGTACCAAATCCGATATTTGAAAAACGATTGGACAGCGGATGAAAAAGCCGGCTGTTCCACGCATACACGAGGCTTCGGTCTGGAACGCGAGGGCGAACTCGCGGTGACTATGATGGAAATTAACAGGGGGCTACGCCGGCTGTATATTAGTGTTTTTCTGGAGAAGAGCGCCTCCCTGCTTACGCATGGGTACGTGCAAGGAAATTGTCGTCCCCAAAGTGGACAACGAAACATCGCCACACTAATGGAACAGCATCGGTTTCGTATAACTTAATCATCGTACGGAGAAATCTCACCGCCTGTGGATATGAGAACTGTATGGAGCGTGTCCAGAACGAACACCCAGGCCATCTAGGGAGGTGAGAACCTTCTCGTGAAAGAAATAGTTAATTTACCAATAGCTTCAATATCATGGCGTCCTTTGTATAGCCTATCTCGGTGAATACATGGAGAAATGAGACCATGGCATTTCAACTGACCATTCATAGTAAAGAAATTTACACCAGCGAAAATGATTAGGAGCGGTAATACAGAAGGAAATGAACGACATACGTCTATCACGGTAATATGCTGACACCGTATGAAACCAGCGAAATAGAAACTGCCGCGAGAGTGGATCTCCAACTGTCGCTTAGATTGATCGCTGACGCTGTGTCTTTACTGGTGGCCACCATGCTGGTGTGGATAAGTCAGACATGCATAAACGGAGAGTCGCGCTGTTCCAGTGGTTCTGAAATAAGTTGTGCGCGGCAATTTCGACGAAGAATATGTCCGGTTGACCCACGGGAGAATCGCGCGAGCCATTGTGTTCTCCGGCGCGCGTACTCCGACGCGGAAAAATGCGGTTCCAGCAACGTTAGTTTCGGGATCATTGTGACCCTTTCAGATAACTCGAATGTGCACCATCAACTCGAGAATCAGAGTCAAGAAGTGTACTAATACTGTCATTCAATACACAACTCGGGTTTATATGACGTTGCGTTATTGCTTCAAGCACGTACCGCTATCATGACATCGAAAACTAGGACAAAAATACCACGTACAGGATTATGTATGGGCCACCAACTGGAGGTCGAGAAGTAGTACTTGAGAACCTTCCCTCAGTTGGACCAACTCCACCGGCGCAATAGTCATCCATGAGAGCCCGCTCGAAAACACATACACACACGTAGCCTCTAAGACTCGTACTTCGGGGGTGGCTGTGGCTCAGAACCAAGGTGACTCTGGCTATAGCTGTGCATATCATGGAGACGGTATACTTCGTCCCGCAGCAACTCAACCTGCGCCATGAGATGCGTTTGATCACCAAAGAAAGTAGACGAAGATGGATTTGTGACACTTGGAGGTTGGACTCTCATGACTTTACTTCTTGTCTGGGTTATCGATAAAATTTAATACAGATAGGCGGCACCAAAGAGTAGGTCACGTACCTCGGTAATTTGGGACGGAGTACCTTCGAAAGGTATAGGACTGGGAGGTGCCGAAGCAGGTAGCACGGGTGACTCCATCATGCTTCTATGAGGTAAATGAATGTGCATGTCCCGGCGTTTCTTGCGTCGTTGATAACATGATAGGGAGGCAAATACGATCACAAGCACAAGCGCCGCGGCTCCACCCACTACGCCGCCGATAATGGAGGTCTTGTTCCGTTTTGAAGCCATTCCTGGAGTTCCCGGAGACTCGGACGAAGAACTCGGGACCGCTGACTGCAGCTGTGAGGCAGAACTAGGTGTCGTTCCCAATGACGAATCGGAGATCCCTGAGGTCGCCGACGTAGTAGGCTGTGAGGTTGAACTAGATGTCGTTCCGGTGTCCGCATCTGTGCTGATGGGACCTAAGAAGATCTGTGGCACGGTCAAAAATGAGGACGCACGTGTAAACCAAATAGTCAAACAACATCAGCACCGAGTTCCCTGTATTGATGGGAGATATCGACATATCGTGCTGGCCCGAAGGGACAGACTTGTTGACATACACCGGTACATTATATTGATAATCGGTGCTGGATGTCGGGGAATGAACGAATGACCCAACAGAGTAACCATCCATGAAAAAATTCAGCGCTGTGAGTGTGTTCGCATTTGGGACGGTGTTGGCCAAAATGAAATATATGTAGAGAGCACTGCCTGTCACGAAGCCTTCCTTTAAGAAAGAATCGCAATCGAAGAATGAGAAACCCACCTGTGAAAGTAAATCTGATTGATTGAATGGACCCCGATCCGGGAGTATACGTGGTGTCATGCCATGTGCCGTTGTATGCCTTCGATGAATTAGGCTGGGCGAGGCACCCTGAACACTTATCGCCCTGGTGCCATGATGATGCGGAAGGCAGGTACTGGGGTACCACAGTGCCCGAGGAAACAGTGTCGTCGACGGTCACGTTCTGGAGAGCAGCGAAAGCAAAGTTAGCGAAAAAAAAGAAATAGATACGAGTGTATCGCAGGATGGGCCTGATGGATGTTATCATGGGTCACAAAAGGCTCCACAGGAGTGACGATGAAAACTATATGCTATGTGCTTGACAACAACATGGATCTGCTGAAACACTCTGTTGTTGACAGCTGGCGCCGTAGCCTTGTGTCAGGTGCTTATTCCGAACTCCCCCAGACCATCTGAACTTAGAGTGCGGCGTGTTTGTGGGCTTTGATAACGCCAACCAATTGGCCTCCTTGATCTCACAAAATATCACCCCACCAAATCGGTGGATTTTTTTCCTGTCGAGTATTTTGCAGATGAGTTTCGGCGCTGTCTTCATAAGTCCGACTCGCTAAGCAACTTTCGGTGGTAGTATTCACTAGCATAGGTGAAGTTCTGAGGTGTGACAAAGATGGTACTTACAAGCTATTACCCAGTTGAGCTGTTATTGTTCGTCACTCTCGGTGTTGAGGTTGCATGAAGAGCATCAAGGACACGACATCACAGACCCAAGCGCTTGGGTGAGCGTCAATGCCAGTGATTCGCCAGAAGTTAAGTTCATGGCATCAGCCAGCAGCGTTTAAAAATGCTACAGGGTCGTCAGATCGCCAGGCTTCAAGGATAGCAGCCTTCTCGTGATCAGATATTTGCCATTTTATTTGCCTTACTACTTACCATGATTCAACCAAGTTCCGACTGTTTTGCGTCTGTCATATATACATATCATGTAGCACATTTGCTGTGAAATTTTGAGTATGCATCCAAATCTCCTTAGAACGAGCGCAACGAACTAGGCATTCCGGTTCCATGATACCTTCTTTCCTTGATACTCCACTCTGGACAGCCCCTACGACAATTACTGATCAGAAATCTTTTGAGTCAAACTAGAAAACTAAGCTAACACCAGTAACCCACCTGTTCAATGACATCTAACACCCCACCACTACAACCAGTTGCAAACACGAAATGCTTGACCGTCATCGTTCTTACCCTCCCGCATCAAAACCTTCCACGTTCCTGCCTCCTGGATGGGGCTTGTACCAGTTATTGAGGAAGATGGCCAGATGTTAAGATCGAGGGCCGTTGCGTAAGATTCAAGCCCAATCGACCATCTATGGAAAAAGAAAGTGCTGGATTGACAGAAGGTACGTTTTGGACGGTGCAAAAGGCTAGGAGTGCTTCGGATAAATACGAGCGCGTGGTGGGTATCCAAAGGGTGTACTCACTCCAGGGATGTCATTGGATTGCGCTCTGTGCGCATATGCGTGACTGTTGGCCAGCGGTGCATGGACACCGTCGAGGTGTCGTAACGACCCTCCACTATTATGGGTTGCCTTGCCACTGGGGGTGTCCTGGGCACGTCTAGACAACGCTTCGTGGCCGCACATCATCACCGATTCATGGTTCTGCCGATAACGAACATAGGGACGCTAAGATGTTGCCGCTAGGTCAAAGTTGCTGTGACCTATCTCACGCTGACGTTGATCCTGCCAGCCGTCATGATCTATGAGACACGTCATATTGTCGGGACATGCACTCATTCTCAAATGGCTTACTTTGTCCGGGTGTGCCTCAAGTCCGCCGAGACAAACGACATCGCTGCTTTCCGATGATCCCTAGGGACCGAGCGACAGCACGCGGCAACATTGGGATGGCTGAATTGGCCCAAAAGGCCCATGTGGGGGTCAGCATATCTTTCCAATTTAACACTCATGTTCATGAAACGGAGACAAGATAAAGTCTCGATTCAGTTTTTGATCGTTGGCGTAAGAGACTTGTTACATAGTGGCCAGTAAACAGAAGTGGCGAATCGTGGGAAAGTCTGTAACGCGTGATTTTTAGCTGCTCTTCGTTGCAACAAGGGATCGTGGGTCTCAGATCGCAAGTCGGAAGAAATGGAAAATTTGGGACCGTGACACGATCACTTCATTTCTCGATCCCATGACGGCTTCGATGTCTTGAGTCTCACCAACAAACAAGAGCGGTTACTGACACCGGGACCCGGGAAATTCTCGGGCGATCTATTCCTTGGACATTGCTGGGCTTCGTTGTGACAAGAGCCGACCGGACTATATCTTTACGTCAATTGACCAGTGGTGCTCGCAAAAAGAATGTCACCCAGTCCGCATGACGAAGAAACGGCGCGCAAAGTCCTTATTTCGGCTTGTGAGTTTTCAGCTCGACTAACAGCTCCCTTATCAACCCTTACACCAAAGCTATTGCACTCGCAATCATGATCTCCGATTTCATTTACCTTTTCCGTAGTGAAGTCAAGTTTGTGTGGCCGTAAGTCGTTCTTCGTAGTGAAAGACTTGTCCGATCTCAAGATGCCGCTATTCAGGAAGCTTAAGTCGTGGGGTCATCCCAAGGGTTATGTTATCGCGAGGTATTTGGGTCTCGGTTGTCAAATGTACCTCATCCCGTCCTCGGCATGCTACACACTACCTCACGCTCGTGCCTACATAGATTCAACGTCTATTTCACCGCACGGATGTACCTCGGAATAACTACTACCATCGAGGGATGCCGTCTGTGGTTCTCATTTCAAGCAGTCTCCGTCCTGGCTCTCCTACTCATTGCAGAGTTCGTGCTCATGCACCGCAGTACGTTTCCTCAAACTCCTCGCCCATTCTCTTAGACGTGCGCTCACACCAAAATCTAGTCTACGCCCTGTTCTTGAAGAGTAAAGTTATCTGCTCGATATTGGCTGCATTTCTTGCAGCACAGGCGGCTGCCATGGTGGTTAGCGCAGTTTTGTCATTTCCCACGAACAAGCACACTACGACCTGTCTGATAACAAGAAGCAGCGTTGGAAATGTGTTTTTTAGGTATGTATAGACCACGTTTCAGCTTATTCGTGTACTAATCCCTAATGTGGCAGCACAACGACAATGGCAACTAACGTCCTCATATTTTTCATGACATTTTGGAGGTATCTTGGACTACCTAGGAAGTGCTCACAACAAGGCCACATATACGTCACCTTCCGCGATTCGGCATTCACAATGTCGACAATATCATGTAAGGAGTCAGCTGGTCGCTCCAGCGACACTGACGTGGGTCACATAGGCATAATGTTGTTTATGACACTCTGTTCCCTGCGAATCATCAAACCAAGTATGGGTGGCAATATCACGTACTAGTGCGTAGATGATGTGAGGATGTTATCTGCAAACCTGATGCTCACTCGGACAGTTGGTTAGTGTGCATCCTCTTCCTAGCTGTGAGTCTGATACGTGTTTGCTATCAAACATATTCATCATACTATCTGATTAGATCGGCCGGCTCGTCGTTGATCACCAAAGAATATATCTGGCTGAAGCTGAGAGAGGGGAACACGACACGTGGAAAGGGTCCTTGCAGCTCACCTCCATGATTGAGGTTGGCGAGAGCACGTGGTCGCTGGATACCGAGGTTGCATCGTCGGACGTGCGCACCCCTTCGATCGCCACACTCAAGGTTGTCCCGTCGACGCCCATGATCAAGGCAAGGGATCTTTCGCCATCACTGGCATCCTGTAGCAGCGAAGGCACGCGGCAGTATTACGGGGATAATCTGTTTGGAGACGGTGTCACGCAGAGAAGGAATAGTCCTTTGTTGTCCACCATGCAGACGCCTACGCTTGCCAGTGAAGAGTCGCCTTTGCCATCGAGTGGCACAGCGAACGACGTGGACACGTCATGGTCTGAGAAGTGCCATGGAGCGAATGCAGTCGCTAATGAAGAGAGGCAGGGAGGCAGACACAGTCCACAACCCTCAAATACCACCTCCTGCGGAGGAGTCGCTGCCTCAGGAGGAGCATCTACTATCTAATGCATCTGTAAACAAACGACGTTCCGTGGTCAGAAGAACCAATGGAACCATACGCGAACATGAGTCCTCTTCCACTCCCACCCCCATACCCCGCCCTAGTGCGCCTCCAGGACCAGTTGTCACACCTTATACGCACATGCCGCCGTGATCAGGTACTATCTGTCGTTATCTTATATCTTTTATTGTGATCTTTTAGGTGAGATTTTTGAAATCACATGCACAATTCATCGTACGACCCAGAGTCCAATACCTACTGTATATATAGCCCTGTAGTTTATTTGTTCCTCGGTGTCCATCTTTCTCGGTGTAATGTTACCCCCCACCCGATCCGCTTTCGTTATCATACATGTCGATGATGCGTTTATGATCATGACGTTCAGCAGTCTCGCCGGACAACACGCCGGACACGATTACGCCGAGCCGAGGACTCGTTCTCACCCATTTCAATTCTACGGGTCAACGTCCTCCGAACTCATTTCTAACTTCAGATCGTTTTCCCTGGAGCTGGTTTAACTTGGAAGCTCAGCCGTGTGTTCATTCCTCTCGGTTTCTCAAACACCGCATGCCATCTCGCGATCATTGGCCGATAGCATCGATCATCTGACATGGATACTATCTAGGTACTAGTATAGAAAAGATCATCATTCATGGTGTCCGCTTTCTGACATTCCTCCCAAGTTACCTGAAGACATGCCTGTTCACACGCTACCTGATTCCATTGCACTCCCCGACCTTTATGAAGCAGGTATCGTCGAATTGCAGCAAGGCCTTGAGAAAGGTCAGTTTACGAGCGTGGATCTGGTCAAGGTTAGTTTTCTCCCAGCGACTGCGATTTACTGGTGTCATTCAGCAATTCAGGCATACCTCGCACGGATCGAGGAAGTTAATCTACAGGGAGCTGTTTTGCGTGCAGTCATCGAGACAAATCCACAAGCTTTGGAACAGGCTACAGCCCTTGATGCCGAACGCAAAGTCAAAGGTGGTCGTGGGCCCTTGCATGGCATCCCGCTACTCCTCAAAGACAATATTGCGACTCTGCACGAGGAAGGTGAGGCTTCATTGTCTCGTGACCGAGTTTCGCTGAGATGCGGTCTTCAGGCATGAATACCACTGCTGGTAGGTGCCAATTGACCTGACCCAAGTCGGGCAGTGCCTCATCTATCCCAGGTTCGTATGCTCTTCTCGGCTCCGAGGTCGCAGGAGACGCCCCTGTGGCAGCTAAGTTACGCGCAGCCGGAGCGATATTTCTTGGAAAGACAAACATGTCTGAGTGGGCCAACTTTCGAGGACATGTTCCCAACGGGTTTTCCGGGCGAGGCGGACAGACCGTGTCTCCTTACTATCCAAACGGAGATCCGTCGGGCTCAAGCTCTGGAAGTGGGGTTGCGATGGCAGTCGGGCTTGCGACCGCTTCTCTTGGTTCGGAGACAGACGGCTCGATCATCTCTCCCAGTAGTGAAAATAACATTGTTGGGATCAAACCTACCGTTGGGCTGGTCTCTCGTACAAAGGGTAAGCTTTAGGTGACTAAATATGCCAAAGAGGACTTGCTAATCCCTTGTCGTTCAGTCATACCGATATCGTCTACTCAAGATACTGTTGGACCAATGTGTCGTTCTGTCGCAGACGCTGCATTGTTACTCTCCGTAATAGCAGGAAGGGATGCCGATGATGAGGCAACCAAGGATCAGCCCGATATTATACCCAATTATATGGAAGCCTTGGATAAAAACGTGCTCAAGGGAAAGCGACTGGGTGTTCCACGTAAACTAATCAGGCATGATTGCCCCTTTCGGGGTGATTTTAACAAAGCTCTCGATATTCTCCGCTCCTTGGGGGCGGATATTGTGGATCCCGCGGACTTCCCTAATGCTGAGGAACTCGAGGCATCTCGACACGAAGATCTAGTACTCACCGTCGAGTTTAAAGTTGGTATCAACAAATACATCGAAGGGCTTCGCAAACGTCCAATAGGTATCAATAGTCTTGCTGATCTCATTCGGTTCAACAATGAGCACAAGGACAAGGAACTTCCGAAACCATACCACACGGACCAATCTCAGTGAGTCTGCAAGATTTCTGCTAGATATGAATTATGTGTATATTGAAATACAATTATCACAAGGTTTTATAAATCCGAGGGAAGCAGGGAAGACGAGGATTACTACGAAGCTGTCAGGAAAGATTACGAGCTTGGACGCACAGGCGGTATTGATGCGACGCTCAAAAAGTTTGCACTCGATGCGATCATATTACCGTCAAGCTATAGTGCGTCAGACTTTCCTCACTGGAATGATGTCGAGATGATTATTGATATCCATAGGTCATGCGACGAAGGCCGCAGCGATTGCAGGGTACCCACTTGTAACTGGTGCGTGTTTCACAGTACCACAGCCACGGCACTTATTTCTGTGCTCCGAACTTTGCCCAGTCCCTCTTGGCTTCCTTCCTGACTCTACAGAACCAACACCGAATCCACCAACACCTTTGCATGTCAAGACACCTGGGATGCCTGGTGGCCTGTGTTTTATGGGAACAGCATACAGCGAATATCAGTTGATTGGCTTTGCTTATGCATTCGAGCAGGCGACACACGTGCGCCGGCAGAGGAAAGCATTCATCGAGGCTATACCCCAAACACAACTTAAGGATATATTATCGTCTTGACATACAAACTTGTCAAACTCCTGTTGCAATTGATACAACGACACGATCAACGTATGACAATCAGAAAGTCGTTGAAGTGGGTGCTTGGAGTAACTTAGAATCACCTGGAACACTATTGTACTGATTATTGCGAGGTTCGAGTTTATCTCCACTCATCCACGAAAATTCGAAACCGTATTGCGGCGACAGAGAGCGACGAAGTTGCTCTGGTTGTTGTGGCCTCGGACGAAAATGATTGCGTTGAGGGTCATGAACGACATGTTGTAGTATAGCGGATAATACGGCACTATGAAGATCAGTAAACTGCGTCATCTAACATGAGGCATTCTGCCCCAAGCATACTAGGCCTACAGGCGTGAAAAATACAGACAGTAAGGATGGCACTCACAATGCCGGGTGACTGATGGCAATAGGGTAGTAGGAGATATCCGTTTGAAATGGCTATCACATAGTAGTAGCAGTTGACTTGGTCAAGATAACTTGTCCTGAACTGGAGAAGGATGACAGGATTCAGGGTGACCACTGTAGAAATCAGTAAGGGGTTAGGTCGACTATGTGCGCATCCGTCGAAGAGAGTATGTGCTTACCTATGTAGGGTGTGTGGGAGAAAGGTGTCATTCTCGACGTGTGCAGTAAGGTATTGCTAAGCTGACAATTAGTGGGCTACGACCAGCTTGCTAGGCGTACGGAAACTAACCGCCTGTGGATATGAGGACTGTGAAGTGTGTTTAAAACAAAACCCAGGCCGCCGAAAGACTTGAGGAGGGTATCCTCCGTAGGGAGGTCTTCTTACTGGTCACTTTAGCATTGCGTGCCAGTGGTTCTTTGAGTCGCTGACTGCAATTGACGCCTTGGCGGCTCAGATCTCAGACCCGAACTGGCCAGCCATATGGGCACAGAACTTGAGAGGGGCCACAAAAAACGCGGAGAATATACCGTCTGCAGTATGCTGACGCCACGGAGGACGAGCGAAAGAAAAACACCAGCGAGAATTAACCTTTACTATATAGTGGCCACACCGATAGGGGACAATGGAATAAGATGGTCTTCCGGCTTCAATGCAAGTAAAATTGTGGTCCTAGCGTACCATTGGAATTCCGAGGATCAACCAATGACCATACACACTGGCCGCCGGACCAAGGTGCCACCTTCCTTACTATCATCGATGCTGTACTCTGTTAATACGCATATCAGTCACTACGGACAACCTTCCGAGTAGTCCAAGTCTTAATCAACTCCCCCAATGAGGAACGCCAACCTGATGGTCTGCACCACGCTGGATGATCATCAAGTCCTTTGCAGCATCTGATAAACACATGCTGCTGGCTACGGAGGATCGTCGAGACAGATGTTGAGGGGGACGAGTCTTCAAGAAATGATTGGGATGGCAGCCGAGCTAGAGAAACCAGGTTGCATTACTCACACTACGGATGTTTGCAGAGTGTTGCGCTTATTGTCACGCGTTACTGTAATGTCACACATATCCTACACAATGTGTTGGTGCTAGTATCATCTTGGAATTGATTTTATGGAGAGTGTGAAGTCGGGTGTAGCCTGAAGTGTTTGGATGATGTCGCGGCTGCTTCACGAGGCGAGCAACCAAAGTTGTTTGACCAGTCATATCCCTTGGAGTGGGGGTCAACCGGTCCACTACCATCTTTTGCAGCACCATGACAAAACATAGCAAAAACAATACCGCCTCTTCCGTTTTCTCGTACGCAGAAAAGCAAAAGACAGAATATGGCACGAGACGCGTACGTGTATTGTACGTCTTGGAGACTGGTATGCGAACTGAGCGATTGCAGCAACGTTTGGGAAATGAATCCATGCGAAACTTTGATGCCTGCGCTCTCTGCTTGCAGCAAGCACGAGACCCGATTGCTTGTGACAATGGACATCTGTTCTGTAAAGAGTGCGCCTATGCGGATCTCTGTATGTTATGGCAAGCTCCGTCAACGATTGCTTGGGCTAAGAAACTTGTACAGTGGTCCAAAAGAAAGATATCAAGAAACAGAAAGAGCGTCTAGAACAACTCAAAAAAGAGGTAGAGGCAGAAAAGCAGCGCGCTCTGGGAGCCGCAAGGGAACGTGTGCTGCGAGACTTCGAGAAGGGTCAGCTCGGCTTATCTGCCAATCTGCCCACCATTGCCTCCACGTCAGGAGCCGAAGCTACCAAAGAAAGTGAGTGGTATTGGTCGCTCATACTTTGATTCCACAACGAGCACTTCACAGGTCGCCCGGGAAAACGGAAACTCGATTTTGACAGTTCAACCGTTGAGACGCTCGCACGGGAAGCCGAAGAAGCTGCGCTGAGGATGATAGAACGAGAACAAGCGGAGGCACTACAACACAAACTCCCTGATTTCTGGCTACCATCACTGACGCCCACCTATACATCGAGTGGTCCCCCTTCGTCACTAAAAGACGTCAAAGTTCAAACAATGTGCCGAGGAGGGGATCCACCTCACGCGATCACGTGTGTTTACTTCCCAGATTATAAGCCTTCGCTCACATCGTACTTGAAGCCTGAAATCGTTTATTCCTGTCCAATTTTCTTTCTTGGGCGTCTCTGCTGTGCACTCAACAAATTCGACCCCTGCGAGCAACGAGATCAAAAGGGTCGAAGACCCAAAACATCCAATATGCCCATCCTGCAAGGCTAACCTTTCAAACAACAGAATATTGTCTTGTATGTGCGCCTGTTAGCTTGCAGACGTCTTGCTTATATTACGACTTCAAGTAATGAAACCTTGTTCTCACGTTGTATGTAAAGTCTGCACGGACTCCCTTGTGCGGACCGCTGGCCAGTGTATTGTTTGTGATCGGACGTTGTTGGACTCGGACATCATCGAGCTCAAGAGGGAAGGTATGTGCAAACACTTCGTTGATCTATTATAGCATTTCGCTCCACCGTTTTTGCTTGCCTTAACTTTGGTGTTACTTTCAGGAACTGGATTCGCCGGAGGTGGACTGGCAGAAGCAACAAAGAAAGGCGTCGCTTTTCAAGGCTAACCATTTGTTACTGTCCGTATCGAGTTGTGCAAGCTGGAATGTACCGCTGCATTTTCATCGATCCTCGTTTGGTTCCGGAATCCTGTTCTTTCTTATCCGCAGAAGAGAAGGTTTCCGGTCTTGATGCGTCATATTCCAGCAGCCCACTTTAGACAGGGACAGTGTTAGCCTCGAACCCCTTTTGGTGTAGGGTACAATGCCGCTGTTGCTATAACTTCGGTTGTACCAACGTTACCCAAAGTAATCCGAGTAAGTATCTATTGTCGCTGAAGGTCCATCTGCTGCCTCATTGCAATAACGATGTAGACAGTCAAGACCATCTCATGAAGGATTCCGCGGGAAATGAGTTGTGATCCTGCGTGGGTATGGACCTCTACCTGAGTTCCTGCGTATGACCGGGGACGCCACCGGAACTTGCCTTTCGAATTTTGCTGTTGTTCGGTGCTCTGGCTGTGTGAAGTGCACCACTTCACAAGCGGACCAAGATCTGCGCAAGCCGGGGTTGCAGTGAGATGTTCCAAATCGAGACACGCTCAAAGCTGAGTATGGTGGCCCTGGATAAGCGGACATCCCCTTTGTTCTGTCCGATGGATGTGGCGCTCCCCGAACAACGACCTACGGACGTCCGATGGTTGTACACACCTGATCCCTGCTTCTCTTCAAAACGTTGGGTTTGCGGGGACATTTAATGGACGTCGGTAAAACGGTTGAATACTGGGTCCACACTCGGGACAAGCAGTACGGACGCCACTTTCTGTCACCTATCACGGACGCTTTGGCACGCCTCGTGTTGTCAAAGCGCGTCCACAATTGTCCACAATCCCCCAAGGTCATGCCTTATAAATTTGGGCAAGCCAGGGGACTCCAGCTCTTCACTCGCCTCACATTCTTCACTCATTTTTACTCTTCGTCCGACGCGCGCCAGTACTATGACCGTCGCATTACTCGCTGGACGCATTGAGCGCCAATTTCAAACGAACCTTGAGCGCCATGCCCTCGCCCGCGAACTGGTCATCAAAGTCGAACGACTCAGGGGATGCTTTGCTGGGACCAATTTTTTGCCTTCCCGAACGGCTGAAATAGCTGCAGCATGGAACGACCTGCCGAATACGATCACGGATCCACTGCCCATCTCAATGAAGTCCACATGGATGTCCCCTCCCGTCCCTCCACCAACGCCAACCGGACTTTATTTTGACCAGGACGATGCCATCTACTCTGTGCACGTTGATGACACCAACCTTCCGACGCCCACCAGATGCCCCATCCCGAGCAGCGAGTGGTGGACGTCGCGTTGTAGCCAACTCGACCAACTATTGGGTCTACAGAACGGCGAAGAACCATCTTCCAAATCCACCGAAAGCTCAGATCCAGGAAGTCCCACGACCGAGCCGGTGGGTTTCTGGAAAGAGGTCAAACAATGGCTGCTAGATTACCGCGTCCGCGGGACGGAGGCCTTTATCCAGACGCTGATCGCGTTTGCCGTCCAGTCGACGGCGACTGCCAAGATGGCGGCTCAAATCGTACGTGCTATCATCGTAAAACTGCACTCTAAAGAAGGGCATCGTCTGGAGAATTCCATTCGTGTCACGGCGTTGGCGACTTTCAAAAACCGCTGGTCGTCGGTGAGTTGGCATTGTGATAGCAGCATCGACATTTCACGAACATTTCACGAACGTACCAGGAGAACCAGACGATAGAGTGGGCCTCTATTCAGACCACGGCGTTCGCTTCGCAATACGATCTTCACCTGGCTGGCTTCATAGGAAGCTTGTTCACGTTCAACGTGGCCAGCGTGAGAGATGTTCACATTTGCTTGTCGCTCTTATTGGAAGGAGACAAGTCCCCCGATCGTCTGTGCGCCATGCACGCGTTATTAGCACAGGCCAACGATAGGCTATGCAAGAGGCGTTACGTGAAAAGCCTGCTGAGATTCCAGAATCGCGTCGTAACGAGAGACGAGACGGGAGAGTACCTCTGGGCCAAAGCACCGTATTCGAAAGCAATTCTAGGTGTAAGTTTAAGGACATGCAGAGCGCTTCATGTAAGCTGATCTTTGGTCAGGACATCGTTGCCATCATTGAGCGGTGGACGGTGACACAATCTATCAAACGGAGCC